>CAIGRL010135915.1:0-10900 GCA_903798325.1 Fraxinus xanthoxyloides | reverse complement strand
ATATTTCCTTGCCCTGCATTAAGTCCTTGTTTGGCTTATATTTTAATTAGATTTTGAGATAAATATACTTTGGTAGTAGAATTGGAGATATCAAAGGTGCAAACGCTCAAAACTAACTCGATAAGAACACGACAAGAAGAAACAAGAACCGTCCCTACAAACAATAGGTGCACGAGCACTATTTTTATTGTAATTGTTGTGATAGATGAATTATAAATTATATATAAATAACAGGAACAAACTTGTGATATCCTGAACCAAGTCTCTACTACATCTTGCCCATATGGTTTTTCAATAAAAATAAAATAACCATATGGGTACCACCTCTATCCATGAGAATAAAGAACATCTTGGTTTGAAACCCACCATCCCCTGCCCTCGAAGACTCAACAGGGCAAAGTTGCAATGATATACAATTTACAATTTTACCAGACGTCACAGGGCTTGAATACAGAATTCGCTGTATGATTAACCTCAACAAGAGGATAACAGTTAAAGTAGTAACTGTCCGGGACCTCTGCGCAAGGATCTTGATGGAGGCATGCTATTATCCGGCACCAATGTAGGTTGTTTTGGATCTTCTGGCCTTTGTACCTCCTGATCACACTCAACGTGAGCAAACTTAGAAAAACAATATGACAAATTATACAAAGATTAGCATCATGAATCGATAAATAAAATCTTCGAGCATTAGCTAATTGAAGATCAATTTACCTCCTCTCCATTTTATGCAACAATATACAAAATATTCAACTAATGATTCTTCCTCGCTCAGATTCACAAGAATCCAAGCTTGGATTTGACTTGGATACATACAGCATGTTAAGCATCCATGGAAACACTGAAGTCAAATGCATTAGTATACATCATATATATAAGGGGATCTCAATTGCCTAAACTCAAGTCATTTAAGCCCAACTCTCTTCCTCTTCCATTTTATCATCCTTGGTTCAGATTTAACGAAAAAGATGAGTTAAAATAGTCGTTGAATAAACTAGTCCAAGGTTAATAGGAAATTAAGTAGACAATGGAAAGAACTACAAACCTTTGTGGATGATGAACTGCAGCGAGACTGTGCCTGCAACTTAGAATGCACATGATGCTGCTGCTGAATGTGCTTAAACTGTTGCAGCCTTGAAATAAAGTTTATTCCATTATGCACATTTGGTGAATCGTGAAATGGATCACCATCCTCTGAAATTTGTGATATTCCTGCGTAATTAGCCTCCGAAAGTACACTTACAGATGATATTTGGTTTAATTGTTCACCACTGAAGGAGTATGAGGGTACAGTTTTTAAACGAGTCCGGAGAATCTTGAAGGCTAGACTTTGCTGCATCATGTGAAAAAAAAAATAAACTAACAGATTTTAATGGCAGTAAATCAACACATACAAATCACATTGATATGAGCACTAACCATAATATATATCTCAACCAGTTATGATATAATGACATTTACTTGTACAACAAATGTTAAAGCCCTTACGATATAATAATCTTAAGGTTTTATGACTGCCATGTCAGTGGTTCTAATGATAAGTATCCACAGTATCACAAGTACTTCCCGAAGGAAGTACCAATGCTTCTCCACACAATGACCAGGTGCATAGGAAGGAAAACGTGCTGAACATCGGCAAGAATGGAAATGAATTTTCACTTAATTACATCTGAAAACACTCAAAACTCCTCCAACGAACAATCAAATGACTCAACGTCAACCAACTTAAACCGAAAAATTAGCTCAAATATATATGACTTCATGGGCTACAACTTCGATGCATAAATGAAAGTCAATTGCCATGTCTATTGAGTGAATTGACAATGATCTGCTAATTAACTTGTATACTGAAGCAAAGGAAGTGTTTGGATGAGAATTGTTTAAAAAGCCATTCATGTTCAAAGGGAAGACTAACTTCTAGTCAGTTCCATTATTAAAAAGCACATAGAACATGTGTATTTCCATTGTTGAATGAATACGTTGAACTTGACACACTGCATTTTAATGTTTCAAACACAGGGGAGGTAGTAATTAAGGCACCTGAGGAAGCAGCATCAGAAGACCATACAAAGCTTTGAGCAACCACATATATCTTTGAGGTTCAAGAAGCTGCAAATGATTTGTCAGAAAATAAAATGAATCAACTAATATTTAACACGACATCAAAACTATAAGTTGTGATGAAGTGATTGATCATTTTTTAGAACTAGTGAATACGTCCCCTAGCAGATGGGGAAAAAAAACCAAGAACCACTAGTTTAATCCTTGAACCCTTGCCATATCTCCCACGCCCTAGGGACGGCCATCAAAGAATACATATTGTATGAGCAATTACATATGCAGAAGATACAACATCTACATATTTACATATGCATGTGTTTGATACAAGGTTATTAGCTTGCATGCATCTAAAGATACTAAATAAAAAAAAATTAATCACAAAGCATTGGTTTTATAAACTACCCAAGATGAACATATGTTCGTCAATACCACATACACTTTAGAAATTACTATTACCTGTAACCTAAGGTACGCAAATGTAGGAGTCTCCACAAGGTGGATCAGTTTGTCCAACTGGACCAAAAACTTAACATTAATATCTTCCTCAACCAGTGATTGAATAATGGAACTAGCGTGCTGATAAGTCTGCAACACAATCCAAGTAAGAGGTAGCATATCCTAAGTTTTATCACTAACAAGTGGTGGAGAACAGGAGATGTGGTGGCTGAAAATTTTTTGACAACGAAATAAAAAGCATTTAACTTGAGGCTTACTTGAGCTAATAGGCAAAGGCTTATTATAGCCCCTGGAGAATGGCACCATGAAGCATATAACGAAAGAAATAATTTCTTGCCAGCATCATTGAACATTGATTGTTTCAGGAGGTCACGTAGGTCAGACAACTCAGTGGAAGTGAGCAAAATTAAGTTCAATGCCTGAAATAAAGAAGAGAATGTGCAAATATGGTTAATCACATGCACAACACATAATTTCTTACCTACAGGATTGTACAAATAATGGCTGGAAACCAAGGCTGTGCAAAATTTTAACAATTCTCATCTCGTTATAAAATGTGAAACGTGAGAGTTTTCCTGTTTAGAATAATGCAATAACCTGAACCATAATAGACACAAAATCCAAATCAGATTCTTCTTCCAGAATTGTGGAAAGCTTCCGATAAACTGTTTCAGCGTCCAACAGTACACAAAGCCGGCGAATTATTAGAGCACCACGTCTGTGAGAGAATTGAAGAATAGTATTCAATCCACTATACAAGTATATCTAACAAAATTATTTCACGATAAATCATCAGGGATAAGAAACTACTTTTCCAGCAGAGAGTTGTCCACCCGAAAATTCTGAATTAAATAAACAATCAGATGGTGGAAATGCTCGTCATCTTTGGCTATGCATGCATGGACATCAAGTACCAGAAGCACTACCTGGGAGGAAAAGTAAAACAAGAAAAAGATTATGAAGGATAAGGCATCTTGCACTTCTCATTTTTATCTACTTTTCCGTCCCTCCTACCAGATAACGAACTAGTGAAGAAAATCAGTAAGAAAGAAGGATATCCTGGCATCAACAAGAATTTACACAAAACTGAAGGTTAACCACACCCGATTGCCAATTATCACTTTTTCCAGGGGGTGGAGACCATTCATATTCATTATTTTGGGGGCGCCCTGATATCAATAAACATCTCAGTCTAATATTATGTTGAGTGTGAGCTCTCAAAAGCCAGTCCGAGATTCTCACAAGACAGATCCACTTCAATTGTTAGAGAACTTGACAAGAACAATATTGCAGGAAGAAGGCAGACAGAGCATGTTCTAATTCTGACTATCCATGCAAGCAAATAGACAGCGCTGTCATTTTAGCCTGGACATGGGAGAAATGCCAATAACACTATAGCCAGACTAGAAGGAGGGCATTTTATCTCTAAAGCAGATGAGAAAGAACCAAACATTCACTCTTGACTCTAATCATTGCTGGTAATGTTTATGATACAGCAGGTTGACTTCAAGAAATTGAGAGGATGATATGCTATATATTGATTTTTGGTCCTCTTACTGTTAGTGCACTGTTTGCAAGAAAGACCTAACAAAGCCTTTAAGAGTATCAAGAATTTATCATGGAACTGGTGTACTTTTCTTCAATGTCGTGCACACTTAATAAATCCCGACGTCATATGTACCTGGACGAATTATTTCCAGATTCTAGACCTTGCAGCCTTAACAATGAAGAAAACTAATTATTCTAACTTGTAACCATTTATATAATAGCCAGCGTAATTGAGTGTAAAGTACATGTAAATAGGTTCCTCTTATATTTGTTCTCCAAATAAGAGAAAGCAGGGCAATACTCATATCACTGAAAGCCATTACGTTGTTTGAGTCCTCTAAAAGATTTGGTTTTATTTCATCTCCTTTAGCAAGAAAGAGGAATGAAGAACATAGAAGACGAAGATGACGACCAAGACGAAAATGACAATGAAGACAAATTACCAGCATCATTTTGAATCAAATAAACAAATTCGTATCCAAAAAGACATCCCCCGACCAAACTGTTAGGCTTAAGCTTTGACTACTTAGAATAAAACGCAAACAAACTCAATTTAACTGATACAGAAATCTGTAGATGAAATGAACAATCACAAAATAATATAAAATTAAATTGAAAATAAGCAAGTCATGAAATGACAGAGAAGGCAGCAGAAGATGATACCTCATCAGAAGGATCAGAAAGTGCCTTCAGAAGGGTGTCGAAAATGTCATTGAGAAAAGACAGAACCTGTTTTTGTGAAAGTAGTAAATGATTTCTAGTTCATGAAAGCAAGGTCTCACCAAATTTTCAACATTAGGAGCATAAAAGTTCAACAATGCCAATAATGAGACAATAAGAAATAGCAAGTTTCTAACAAGGTATCCATCAGACACTGCAAAAGTACAAAAATGGAACCAGCATACACGGAGGATGCTGATATACCATGTAGAAGATAAGATTTATATCATGTCTCATTAGATAGTTGAATCATAAGATGGTTGAAATTTAAACAGACCACAATTATATTTCTGAGCTTATATTTATAAAAGTTTACTGTCACAGTCCATAATTAGCAACAGAGTACCATCCTCAGACCTGCTATACGGTCACCACTGGATTTATTGACAAAAGACAACCACAACTTTTTTTTTTCCTAGCGTAAATGTATGTGCTGGCCTCCTCTTCAACAGAATCTGTAAGCTCAAATCTTTGAGCACAGGCATCTGGAGGATTGGATCTTATACATCATCATATATGAGAAAAATGAAAATGGAGTATAAATAACATGTATAAAGACCCGTAAATACTTCTATAGGACAAACTTAAGCATGGATCACTCTCCACTACCAATGTCATTTAACAATCTCTTTCTATTTTCTTAAGCCAATGTGAACAATTACTTTCATCAGCACATAACATTTCTTCTCAGTTTTCACGTACAACATTAAGTCATTAACGAAATTCATACAGGTCAATTACAAATACACCCAAGGTCTCGCAAAGGAGGTAGCCCAAGATATGAGCAGAGGGGGAACCATTATAGGCCCAGTAGGGGCAATTTCCCCAGTGGGCTCGGGCTTGGGACATTAATATTTTTCCACTGGAAAATTTTGGGATGTGATCTAGTGTATTGCTTGTAGAATTGGAATTTTTACTTAGCCAGTGAGATAGCTACAGCATTTCCATTTTTTATTTTTTTTTTGCATCATTACAGCATGTCTTCAATGGGCTTAGCGTCCTTTACATTTCACTTTTAATAATTTATTTAGGCTAGAGTATTTTACTTTTTTTATAAAATGAAGAATAATTGCTCTGCTATTTTATTTACAGTGATGATTGATGAACTAAATGCAACATTAGCAAATTTGGAATTTACTAGACTTCAAATTGGAAATTAAAGACATATTTGGCATATAGTACAAGATGCGAGCGGACAACATACTTGAGAAGATTTTAGAATCATTTTTTCACTAAGTTTGTCAAGTATTGTATAGTTCATTTACCAAACGAAACATATTTGACCTAAATTAGACAAAATAAGTAAATAATTAGTTAGAAATTTTGTTACTTGTTATGTTCAATCCAACTTAATAGACCATAGACATTACATTTTTTACTAGATTGTACGTATATTAAAGAACGTGTTGGTTCATTATAAAAGCAAATATATCAATTTCAGTTTCATATACCTAGCATCAAATAAAGAGTACATGAAACTAATCCTCAAATACGACAATTTAACAGTTTAAAGCGAAACAAGGAATGTGACATGGAATATATATTCGAATCTCTTTTTTGCATACTTAAGTCTCGCCCCCACTGAACCGAAATTCTGGCTCCACACCTGGATATGAGCAATGTAGAGGATCAGCAAGAAGTCTTTCAACATGATGATTTGTCCCAACACATAGGCCAAATTAGAAATCTCACTGCAAATTGACTACAAAATCTAATGACTGCCCACAAACTGAATATATAAAAGGTGATTTATGGACTTAAACATATATCTAGCTTCATACTAGCTAAAAGTTAGGATTGAATTGTTATTTGGATTATTTAAGGATCGTAGTCGTTGGATTACAAGTTGGGGCACCAATAATCTAGTAATACTAGCACATGAAGTCTCTCTTAAAAAGATGATGAGTTTCATATCATATATGAGATGTCAAAGTAATCTTCCAGGTATTTGTTGGAGCACAAGCTAAAATTGAACTGACTCCACCATAGGACAATCCATAATGGGAGTTCAAGTCATTGTCAATGACTTGTCCTATTCTTAGGTTACATGATCGGAACCATATTGCATTGTGTATGAGTTACTAGGGTACATTATGGCATATCGACCTTGTCCTAACCAGAGGTTTGATCCATGATAACGAACAAGGAGAATGTCCAATGAAATCTAAAAGTGAATACAGGTTGAGAGTCCTTGGCCAAGGTAGAAGGAAAATCAGAAAGAAATCTATCAAAGCACACATCACTCAATTGCTCATATAATTGAAGATCAGATAAGTCTAGTTGCCAACAACTGCCTTAGAATGGTGTCCACTACCAAGCCCTTGAGACAACAAGACTCTAGCACCCATAGGTCCTTCAGCACCAGCAGGAGAGGCCCAGAAACAGCTAGTCATGATTGGCAAGATATAAATGCTGAGGAGAAATAGAAAATACAACGTAAAAACACATGGTGAGTAGATTTCATCTGCCTTGCTCGTCAAGAGTTGAAGTTCAAAAGGTTGAAATTTATTAAGGCATCAGTGCAGGCAACAGAAACAAGTACGAGGAATAAAAACAATCAACTCTCTCAGTTCTCTCTCGCAAAACCTACTGTGGAGTACAATATGTCTTTCCAATTAATTAGAAATGTTAATGCTTTTAGCTAGTGTAGCTGACGAATACAAGAACATTAAAGTGCAACAGAAGCAGTTATAAAAATCAACAAAAAATAATGTAAAACATCTAAAACAATTGGAGAAGGAAGATTTCCAAAAATAGCGAAAAGAGTCAAAATTTATATGATATCCTCATTACCTCCGTTCGATGTCTATTTAGAAGGGTTAATATCCAGTTCAGTGCTTCGATACGTGTTGTCTCCAATTCACTAGACAAATGCCTGATACATAAAAGTAAATTCTAAATTTGGCGGATTACATTTACTCTGTGAGGCATTTCAAACCATAAATCTTATCTTAGAAGGAGGAAAAAAAATTTATTCTACCCAGCTTCTTTTGTCACTTTCTAAAAGGAACAGCATGTTATTGAAACAAATGAATGGCAAATTTGCAATTGACCAAATAATTGAGTATTTTACAGGGTAAGAGAAAGATACCTCCTTGCTACAGAGAGGATTGCACCTACATCAAATCCTTCTGTTGGATCAGTCTTGATTCCACGAAGTTCATCATTTGTCTCACGAGCAACCTAATAACAAAATTTAACCACAGAGCAATTGTAAAGCATTGAAGTCAAGCCGTTATTTACTTCAGGAAAGAATATAATTTAGCAACTAAGAGAGGTGGTGAACAAAGGTGGACGGTTCCTTAAAAAAGGATAAGTTCAATAAATCATAGACAACAGTAAAAATGAGGAATTAAAGAAGCAATGAAATAGGATGTTGAAAGGAAGATTTTAAAAATGAAAACTTACAGCTCTTATTTTCTCTTCTTTGTCTGATGTGCAAGGTAGAATGACCCCAAGAATATCAGCATAATAAGGAACAAGTTGATCCCCACCAAGTTTCACAAACTCATTAATCTGCAGAGCAGAGAAGTGTATTCAAACTCATTTGAACAAATTTAAACAAACTGGAAATATATTGTACACAAAAATCTGCCCAGCAATTTGCAATAGCAATTGGGTCTTTAAATGTTCTTACCCAAGTAATAGCAGTCAATCGAGGAAATTCATCAACCGACGCTGCCCTCTGGACCAGTATTTCAGTCATGCGACCATAATCTACAGACTTAAAGAGTAGCACCGCCCAAGTCAGGAATTAAAAATGAAAGTAAAATTTGCGTGTTTGTTAAAATAAACTTGTACTCCTGTGACTTAGTATGAACATAGCTAGCAATAGAATTCTAGAAGATGAGAAGAGAGGAAGTAGAAAGAGGGAGAGGGAGACATGAGAGATGTATAAGGAGAAAGACTAAGAAATTGCATCACGTTCAATCATTAATATATTTTATTCTAGGATAAACTGAGTCAAAATATAAATTTAGAAAAATCGTAAATGAAATTGACAGCTAAATCAGTTAGATTCCGATTGTGTCTCAAATACACTTTTAATTTCGCATCAAAGTGTCAACAATAAAATTTCTTAAAATAAAAAAAAGTAAAAATAATAATAATAACTGTGATGCCTGCGACAATTCTCCCAGAGAAAAAAAATATAATGCACAAGTATCACCAACTAAACAAGTCCCTTATAAGTTAATAGAGGTGTAACTCATAAATCTTACTGGAGAGTTCTTTATTTCTTGAAGAAATTCTGAGAGTGCTGAGTCTGCTTGTTGCCTTATTTCATGGCTGGAATCACTTAGCATGTTAAATAAGCCTGCAATTTCATCATGCGTGTGAAAGCATGCATCTAGATGAAACACCGCCAGAATCTGTCAAACCTCAAATATGACCACTCACCATCAAGAAAATCAGGAAGAAAGCCCAGCATATCTATATCTGGAACACTGTCAAGAACAGTAATCCATCCTACCAGAAATTGTCGCACATAAGGGTTTAGGACATTCATTCGTTCTCTCAATAATGGTATAAATTCTTCAATGCTGTGTCAGGATAGAACGGCAACAGTTGAAGTTGCAGAAATTTTTTTCCAAATCCTAGAAATAAATTTAATAACTTCATCTGACAAATAGTATTGAAACTAGAGCCAAGAGACAGCAGACCTGAACTGATCACTCTCTGTCACAATGTCCTGCATTCAAATAATTGCCAAAGCACCATGCCTAATCACATTTTTTGAAATAAATTCGAGAAAATGACAGCTTATAGACAAGAAATGAAAATTACCCACCTTTACGAGTCTATCCAAAAGATGAGCAGCACCCTGTACACTGGCATCTGAGTCAGCTGAAAGCTTACACAGGGCATCAAAAATCTCATTGAAGAACACTATAAAATCTCCTCTCACAATCTACAAATTAGCAGGAATGAAACCCAATGACATAAATGGTGCAGCCAAAAATACATGTAGGGCAAAACCACATTATAAAAGTAATTGGTTTATCTCTCACCTTTGCAATGTTATACAGAGCTTCACATGCATAATAACGAACTCTGCTATCTTGATCAGAAAAGGACTTAAGGACTGGTGATACAATTTGCTGGCAGATACAAGTCAAGCAAGCAGCAAAATGGAGTAAGAAAAGAGCAAACTTTCGTACCAATACCTCAAGAAAGCTTGTAAAATATTTATTTGCAAGCACGCCAACCTTAGATAAAGAATATCTAGAATGAAGAATAAATTCACTAATTAGATCAATTGAAAAAATTAAATAGCATGACATCGAGTTTTCTTGCTAGTGAGACTTCTGTAGAAATTTAAAATAACAACATTTCCATTACATTGGTATATAGTCGAGCAAAAAAGGATTATGCTCCCCAGTGAAGTTCAAGAGTATCCAAGACTCCCAATACCTTATTCGAGTGGGAATGAATCCCAGTGTTATTTTCTGAAACTAGAAAGGTTGGGGGTAGATACTTATGGCCTATTTTAGAAACTAATGCTAATTTCAGTTTAAAGGTTCCTGGTAAAAATGCTATTCCAGTTCCCAGAAACTTGGGATCAATACTGTATTAGCCAATGAGTTATGCAGAAGTGGCATATAACGTGTGGAGGTTCAAGTTCCACAGAGGAATCATTCTTCTCCTATAACTAATCAGATAAACAATTTTGTCCTTAAAATTTACATGATAAATCCGGGAAAAATAAAAACTGCATAGATTGGCTATAAACAAGAAACTTGAATAGAGGCTTATAATTCCCATACACAATGATGTTCTATAGTGGCACCCACTCTCGTGTATCCATAGATAACCAACAACCATCATGTCTTAACCCAATCTCATTTCTGAGTGACAAGATTCTCATCTTCACGTAGTTTTGAAAAAAATTGAAGCAGTATCTACTTCTCAAGCATCAACAGAGGATCCAAGGTTTAAAAAGGCGAAACTAAGTACTGAAGCGGTTTTTCTTTATGAGACAAGGCGTAAGCCTCGAGACGGATTGAGGCGTAAGCCTCACATAAAACAAAAAATCTAAGTAAAAGAATTATAAAATAATACAATAATACAAAAAAATCAATGTTGGAGCATATAGTAAATAGGATATATAGTCATT
>CAIGRL010135886.1:0-26506 GCA_903798325.1 Fraxinus xanthoxyloides | reverse complement strand
CGCCTCGAGGCTTACGCCTCGCCTCATAAAGAAAAATTGCCTCAGTACTTAGTTTCGCCTTTTTAAACCTCAGTTTTTCAACCTTGATAATATATACAAATCTTCAACTATTATCAATGACTTTCAATTATATTTGAGTAAAAAGGGACAATATAATTCAAATTGACGTAAAAAAAAAAAGGAAAGTTAAGAAAGGGAATAGCCTTCTAGTCTCCTAATTTGAACCTAAAGCATTTACTTGTTAATATTCTTGATAATAGAAATTCGAAATTTCATTGAAAGTACTAATCATTATAGCTAGGGCCATAAAGTTTGCGGTAAACCACAATCTTTTGTCTACATAAGCTCCTATCTTAGTTGAATCATTATCTTTCGCAGTTTATCCTCTTTTGGCAGTGGCATACTCAAGTTCACTTGTTTATATTATGACTTATAAGTTCTTAAGAGGCTTATTGCTCTGTTATCCTTAAATCTTCCCATGCTCCATGCCATATTATTCTCACATGTGTTTAGCCAGGATGTCTTCCAGTTGGGTCATTGTATTGCATCAGCTTTATTAAACATTTAATAATTCTTTGCAAACTAATAAAATAGTTTATCTATTTATATAATATTTTCTAAAAGAGGAAACTACAATGGTGAAAATGCCTGAAAGTTAAAAGTGTTGACAGCAAGATTATTCCTTGAGAATTTTACTGAAGATGCATTGCGAGATCATTATTCATTACCAATATTAAGCTCTTAAAGATATCATATTGGTGCAATGCATGGATTATGATGTAAAACTCAAATTTGAAAGAGAACATTAAAAGTGACATTTGTACACGGTTAATGATAACCCAATAAAAGTTAAATTTACAACTATAACTAGAATTAAAAGAGATATACAGCTTTATGGCATAAAAATATTTCCTTTCATTCAGAAAATTTGGACCTTAAAATTAACTTTTCAGATATTCATTGGTTATTGAATCTGTTATAACAACTTTTTTGTTGTTATATTTATAATTATGGTCTTTTCTCCGTTGTTATAAGTAAAAGCAATAATTTTGATCTTGGCTTTAAAATGGCAACCCATGTTTACATAATTAGCCGAATTCAGCCGGGTAATGTTGATTGTTTTTGTTCAGTTTGGATGTGAGACGTTTTTTGTGAAATCTCTTGCATCTATATGCTAACTGTTTTGTTAGGTGCATAATATGAGCCCCCTACAGAATATTCTCTCCAGATGCTGCTTGTGACATCATTGAAGCAGAGATGCATTCTCATGTCTTTTATGAGGCAGAGCCAGATATTTGGATGGTGATGGTGCGGATCTTTTTCTTAAGCTAATCTTTCTCTCCATCTCTTTCCTCAACCACAGCTAATATATTTTGGGTAGTGTACTGGGGTACAATAATGAACAATACATATTTTCTTTAACTGTTACAGAAAAGATTTTGTTAGAATAGTTACATCATTAATTATCAACTCTCACACAATTGTTTCTTTTCTACATCTGAGATTAGTATGATATGCCCTGTTTACTTAATTGCATAGTGTTCCTAATCCACACTTGTTCTCTAGATTGGCATGACAGGAATCTTGCTATAATTGGCCTATGTAATCCTTTATCTCATATAAGATCTTTAATGTTGCAAAATTCGTACCTGATTTAAGATTTATAGAGACATAATTATCATGTGTGTTATGTAAGTTGATTTAAATAATGAAAAGTCCAAACACCAATCACTTAACACTGTATGTTGATCTACAAACTACATTGAAGGTTAATTAACAGTTGAATGTGCTTTTTTCAATTGGTCGTTACCTCAGTGTAGCTGGAACATACCTTTCTGCCGCCTGCATGTGTAGCTGGAACATACCTATCTGCCGCCTGCATGTGTTAATTAATCAGTTAACTTCTATTTGGGAATGTTTCCAACTAAATCATGTCTTGTATATTAAAACTGCCCTTGCATAAACCAAAAAAGACGTTAAAGTTCTTTTTCAAGCTTAGACCTATATGTTGATCGATCACATATTTCTACTATTAAAGTGAATACATTATAACTATACACACCAAGCATGTTAGCGGTTCTTGAATTATTTTTGTTAATTGTGCTTATCATTTTGTAGGTAGTAGAGAAAAATAAGGAGTCAGAAGCCATCTGGCGTATTGATGCTTTACGAAGAGTTCTTAAGGAAGTTCATTCCCTTTTTATGATGTTTCATGGATCTGTCCGAACATTGGTTGATAAGGAACCTACAGGAGCACTTGTCCGGACACATTTATATTATTTCATCATGGATTATTTGAGTGGTGAGTGGTCTTCATATGTAGTATAAGCTACACATCTGCTTGACTTCTTTTCGCCAGATTTTCTATGGTTTAAAATATTTCATTGTAAGTCACTAATTGTCAGCATATCAAAATCGGTCTCCATTGGATTATTGCTGCTGGGGTAATGCTGCAGTTGCCGTAGAAACATTTGATTTGTTCTCTTGGAGCAATATGAAGTAGCCATTTTCACACCTTGCATTTTCTCTTTGGGCCAGATTTTTTTATTGGGAAGAAACTTCAGTTGCCGAATTTTCGTGACTCTTTAAAAGAACGTGGAACAGTACAAATGTTAACCGTGGGGCGGGAGGCTGCAATTGATGTACAGGTTGGTCTTTAGGTACTTTTTTTTTTTATTCTTAAGTGTGACAAATTTGAGAATTTTCTTTGTCCATAACGGGAAAATTGAATTTGCTTGCTTTTATTTCCTCCGACGTATAGACTGTCATTAGTTTACTATTTTCTACTTGTATAAGCAAACTGTGTATGCTTACTAATCATTGAGGCTCTTCAATTGGAAAGGCAATCAATTAGAAGGAAGAAACTAGCTCTCCTGTTAAAATTTTTATGCCCAAAGATAATGGTAAAGAGTACATGTTGGTGGGGGCGGAGCCAGGACTACGATCCAGTGGGGGCATAAAATTGCTTAAACAAAGTAATAACACAAGAATTGTAAAATTATTACAATTTTTATATATAAATTGTTCTTTTTATACTTTGCATATTTAATACAATGAACTACACAAGATTTAGAAATTGAGACGCGTGATAAAAGATCGTTCACTTTTGTGCCTAATTCTATTCAATATATGGTGGTGGATGAAGGTATAAAAATTGGACACAACATTGTTTGTTCTAGCCAACTAGTCCCTTTTATGTAAAAATATCTAAGTGAACCTTTAGGTCATTCAATAGTTTACTTCTGTTTATTAATTAATGTATAAATAATCTATCTTTTATCCTTAATCAATGCACATTCAGTCTTTCCCTCAAATCTTATTGCGCATATTTTAAAAAGGATTTTGACCGCAAATTGTGGGGATGAAGATTGCTTTCAACCATCTCAATATATATCTTCTCATGTTCTAACTTCTCTCTTGGCATCACTCAACAAAGCCATAAACATGGGCTGAACCCAAAAATCGAAATACCACTTCTTATATGTGACCTCCTATTGGTTCTCTCATCCTCAATCAAACACAGAATCAGAGCCCACCCTTATTTTGTTAGCCAAACCCACATCAATTTGTCTTCAATAAATAAATAAATAACTTGGGTAATATTTATCCGTCTTACATAAATATACTACAAAAGACAGATTAATAGAGAGGGACATACAAAATAAAATCAAAGAAGAAACCTCAATTTGAGAAAACACAAAGTGCATGATCGATACTTAGAGATTGAGAGAGATGGAAATTTTTTTAAAGATGCAGTTGCACTCGCAGAGAGACTTAGAATAGAGAGCAATGGGGAAGATTAGGTTTTAGCCTTCGGGTATATGGGAATTGGGCTGACATGTTTGCTTTTAATTTTTTTTTTTTTTTTTTGGGCTTGGGCTAAGGGAAGTAAAAAACTTTTCATTTTGGTTTTAAATTTTTTGCTTTGGGTATGGGCTGATGTTAATTTAAAAAAAAAAAAATTAAGTTATATGTACATTGTTCTTGATAATGTGGTTAATGTCTATGCAATAATGCGATGGATGCATTCAAAATCAAGAGTGTAGATCTTGCCACATGAAAAAGTGTAAAAGTTAATGTAAAACAGAATGTAAATGTAGCATGATCGGAAAAAAACCTTGGATCTAGGTGTGGGGGTAGCTGTCCCCACTGTAGATTCGCCCCTGCATTTGGGTGTTAGTCTCTGACATGGTATATTAAGTTTTATTGGATTCAACTTTTACATAATAATGTAATATTGCAAGATGCAGAGATGTTTGGGATAATAGACGTTTAAGTCATACCTTCCGTTCTTTAGAAACTTAAGTTCTTGCTACAACTTTCTGGGTCTCTAAGTTCCACTTTTTTGAGAAATACTTCAAGCAATTCTTAGATATTGTCCATAACGTTGTCAAGATTTTCTTGTTCAAACCTTTTCTGAAGATTGAACTTTATATTGGGTTCTCTTTCATAATTTGTGAAGTAATTTTAAATGAACGAGTTTCCACAAGTAAGAGTGAGCGCGGTCCGGTTCTCAAAGAAACCAAACCAAATCAAGTACCAATAGGAATTTTAGAAATAGAACCATTGGTTTCAAATTCAACTATGAAACCGAACCGAACCAAACCGAAATTGAACCAACCGGTTCGGGAATGGTCCGATCCAATTCTTTGTATTAAAAAGTTAAAGTATGAAACTACTTATCATATTGAAAATTGACAAAAATAGAGTATGAAATCACTTTTCATTCTTGTAATCTAATAATAAAAAAATCAATTAAACAAGAAAACAAACAAAAATCCAATTCCAAGGTTCAAGATCAACTATTAAATGCGAAAAAAATGATAAATTGTTATCATAATCTGTATAATCTGAATCGAAAATTAATTCTTAAGAAAATCCACACAAAATCCACACAACAATATAGTGAAAAAATACATGTATTTATAACCTCATTATATTCAATAATCCTCGAGAAGATCAAGAATCTTGATGGTCGACCGATTGGAAACAAAAAGAAATTTGAGTTTTTACAAAAGATTGAACTAAAAATATATTTTTTCCAATTGTGGTTGTGTTAAAGCTATGAATTTGTGAGGTATTAATAAAGTCATTTAGATTTGGTTTTTATTACCTATTAGGCTTTGCTGCAAAGGAAAGAAGCTTGTTTATATATTTGGTGCATCTTGGTGCAATGTACTAGCAAAAAGATAAATTCAAGAAAAAAAAAATTGCTATTGATTCTCAAGACAACATCGAGAACCAAATCATAATCGAGTGGTTCTCGACGTAGTCCCAAAATCGACACCGAATCTAAACTAGCCAATTCTATCTGATTCTGGTCCAGTTTCACTGGTTCCGAGAAAAAAATGCCCATCCCCACTCACAAGACACTAACATCTTCGTAAATACAAGAATAGAGTCATGAAGTTTTGAGTTATAACTTTTTAATTTTTTTCACTGGTGATTATTTAATGATCAGGAAAATCAAATCATTTGTCCTAGATGATTGCTAATGTTTGATCACTTGCTAAATAAAAACTATTATTAGAAAAGAAAATCCTATGGAAACAAATTATGTTTGACGGGAGTTTTGTAATGTCCCGAAATTTTATAGAATATAATTATTTGATCTAAATACATTTTTTATATATAATATTGAAAGTTGAGGGTCTAAAGTGAAATATGTTTTATATTCTTATTATTTTTTAGTCAAATAATTAAATATTGATAGAGCGAGAATTAATATATCAATATTGAGCTTATTTTGTAGCTTGTATTAAATCATGCATCATGGACTCGAGAAAAAAATAATCCGGATAAGTTAGGTTTAAGGTTTGGAGTTTAAATGAGTTGTCATTAATTAGTAATTTATTTAGTTGTTTATTGATTTTAAACAGGTTGGCAATAGGCACGCATGTGGTTAGATAAACATAAACTAATCTATTTATTTAATTAGAATTTGTAATTCAACTAAAACTGAAATTTATCTTATTTAGTTGAATTGAAATTTGCAAATCCCGATTTAAATAGGAAACTTATTCTTATCCAATTCTTATCTAATAAGTGGTGGTACACAATCTGTTATACTTTAATTGCATACCAACTCAATCTGTTTTTCCACTGTAAATATTGCATGTAGTCCCAATATTTCACCGCAAAAGAAAAGAGAGGTAAGGCAAAGAGAAGAATGGAAAAATGATTTTACATTCATTTACAACTTTTAAAATCTATCAAGGTAAGATACTTGTGTGTAAGTGGTATTGTAATGCCTTGAAATTTTATAGAATAGAATTATTTGGTTAGATACATTTTTTATATAATTTAGAAAATTGAGGGACTAAGTGAAATATATTTTATGTTCTTATTATTTTTGGTTCAAATAATTAAATATTCAATATTTGGCTCGTTTTGTAGTTTATATTAAATGATGCATCATGGACTCAAAAAAAACTTAATTCGGATAAGTTAGGCCCAAGATGTTGAAGTTGAAAGGAGTTGTCATTAATTAGTAATTTATTTAGTTGTTTAATGATTTTAAACAGGTTGACAATAGGCTCACATGTGGTTAGATACACATAAACTAATCTTTAACCCCCCAAATTTTCTTAAAGCTTAGAGTGTTATCAAAAACTTACTTCTCTTTATGTTAAATGCGGAACGATAAATAAAATAATTGAAATATCCATAAATTTAAACTAAGCATGAAAATTGTATCTTTAAAAAAATAACATAATCACTTATCTAATTAAACAATGTCTTTGAACGAATTAAATTAAATAATAAGTTTGAGACAGAAAAAACTTAATATTTATTTTTCATCCGATCTCCTTGGTACTCCTCATTACCATCCTGCCACAAATTAAATCGATGCGAACTAATCCGTAAAATTATTGTAAGAGTGAGTATTTAAAAATACTTAATAAGATACGTGCAGTTTCCACACACAATTATATAACAATCAATTTAAACACTTCATAACACTCTTCTCTTATGGAGTATATTGGTGATCAAATGACACATCCATCTTAGGTCATCTTAAATTCCCGTAGGATTTCATATCTCTTTATAAAGAACCCTAATGTCCACCCGCAACTCATGCATAAATGACTGAATACATAAAGGTATACGAAAATAAATTACTTGCACATAAGTATCTTTACCTTGATATATTTGAAAAGTTCTGAATGAATGTAAAATAATGCACGTGAAAATCCTTATTCTATTCTCTCTCTCTGCCTTGACTCTCTCTTTTCTTTTGTGGTGAAACACTGGGACTACATGCAATATTTATAGTGGAAAAATATTCAGATATTGAGTTGGTATGCAACTGAAATATAATGGATGTGTACCATCACAAATTAGATAAGATTTGGATATAAATAAGTTTCCTATTTAAAGTGGGATTTGCAAATTTCAATTCAACTAAATAAGATAAATTTCAATTTTAGTTGAATTACAAATTTTAATTAAATAAAAAGATTAGTTTATGTTTATCTAACCATACGCGTGCTATAACCAACCTGTTTAAAATCAATAAACAACTAAATAAATTAATAATTAATGACGAACTCCTTTAAACTTTAATATCATTGGCCCAACTTATCCGAATTAATTTTTTCTCGAGTTCATGATGCATAATTTAATACAAACTACAAAACGAGCGCAATATTGATATAGTAATTCTCGCTCTATCAATATTTAATTATTTGACCCAAAAATAATTAGAATATAAAACATATTTCACTTTAGTCCCCTTTCAAAATTATATATAAAAAAAGTATCTAGACCAAATAATTCTATTCTATAAAATTTTGGGGACAAGTTTGAAGTTCGAAGTAGCGAGAGCTGTACTCTATGCATAGAACAATGCATTACATGTAAGTTATTATAAAAGGGAAAGTTGATGCAAGATATTTATAGTGGGTTTTGTTTTCTTTCTTTGGAAGTATCTATAAAATTGGGACTTTCGATAAACTGTGTTTAAGGAAAAGTATAGTTGTGGTGTAATTTCTCAACTAACACTGCCATTTTATACATTTGAATTTTCTGTGCTTTCAACCATGCTGTTGGCTAACATGGTATTTGTTAAGCCATTGAAAAATCTTTGTTATTTAATTTTTCCACCTTATATCTTGTTCTGGCAGTCACTTGTCAGAGTATTAGAATCCTGTGCTGGGAGCTCAAAGTGCTATTCACTTACCATGTTCCAGGACCTGCTGGTGTCCACAACACTTTCTCCTGTACGGTTTGATGTTTTGTGCTTATTTCTTCTACATTTCCCCCTGTTAGCTTTAGAAAAAGGAGGACGAAAAACATTTCTCCCTCCAGATGTAGCTAAATTTAGCAAGATATCTGGGATTGATCTAAATTTATATAGGGCATGATATTATTTATTCCTTTTTGTCAGGATGACACTGTAAACCTTTTTACATATGCTGTCCTAAGGTTAACCCCTCAAGCTCTATCTGGAGTAAGTTCCTGGTCCTATCTGCGTAAAGGAAGCACTGCGTGTAATACTTCTGCTGGAGCTGTGATGGCAAATTCTTGTCCAAGTGTAGATCAATATTATAATTCAGGCGATACATCCCCGGTCGGAAATCGCAGTTATCATGTTGTGAGGCCCTTGCAGCATGACAAATGGTCTAAGGGGAAGGATGGTTTTCTTGTTACCAATATTTGGGGTGCAGAGTTTGGTAGTCCAATTCCAACCTGCCCAACAATTTGGCTTAAACAAACAGAGGAGAGAATGTATTTATGTGCTTATCAGCTCCGAAGCTTTACTGTGATACTCCTCGTTCCAGTCTCATCTGTCCTCAATGGGGAGCAAGGGATTGCTATGGTGAAGCAACAAATTCTAGAAAATGTGAGTTTTTGTTTTCTCTGCTTATTTTGGACTGCTCCAATATTGAACTTTCTGGTGCAGTTTTATTCATTATTTGAGGGTTTTTTTATTTGTTGTCCATAATTCACATTCATGAGATACATCTGAAGAGCTTTATTACAATTTTATCAACAACTTTGTAGAACTCAATTATGTCTTTTTGCGTCATTAGATGTATATATTAGAACCGGATAGTGGGCTCCAGAACCAGTAACTTAAGTCAAAATGGTTATAATTTGAACACGAGACCAAAAACCTCTCAAGGCTTAAACCTCGCCTCAAAAAGGTAAAACGACTTGGTATGTGATTGAGCCCTTTTGAACTTAGGCAAAAATCATGTACGGGTTGATGTTTTTAAGTGGGATGAATGATGATTGGACTTATAGACTAGAATAATAGAAGAAATCCAACTGGGCAGACAGAAAATCGAATTTGGGTTGTCAAAGTTTATGTTTGTTGAGTGGATGGTTGAGTTTTTTTTTGTCTGAAACATGTCCAATACGTGATAGTTTTGAATTTCTTTACATTTAAAGCTTGACTTGTCAGTAAAAATGATAAGATATATATCCTCTGGGTAATGGCCTAACTCAGGCTTACGCTTCATAGAATGTCAGGTTTACAATTTTCTTATATGAAATGATATCTTGCAACATGTTGACCAGTTTTATTTTTATTATATTTTCATACTCGTGTTTCATCAGTGGTGACTACCCTTGCTCCATCTTCTACTCCTACTCCCCTTATCTCAACTATGGAACTTCTGTTGCTAATGCAGTATGATGGCCGTTGAAAATGTGACCTTTGCTTTGAACTGTTGTGTATATTTGGAAGATTAGCCTTTATCATAATAATAACATGTTTATGCTTTAAACAAAGAAATGCAGCAACGTGTTTTCTCTCTAGTAAATATAACAATGTTGTAGTTGGTTAGTTGTAGCATTTCCGTTTCTGTGCAGACCTCGCATAATAGCCACTATATATTTCAGGCTTCGCTAAAGATGTTCAGAGTTGAGGAGAAACTATCAAGAGGATGGGGAGGTGAGAATGCATATCATGTTAGTGGGTATCGTTATTTACTGGTGGATGGTGATAGATGTATATCTCGGGCTTCTCCTCCTGGAAAAGTAACAACTTTGACAAAGGTTATTCCTGTTCCTTCACTAGAGTGATTTGCATTATTCTTGTTCAGTTTAACCTGTAGCTATATTTATCCAACGCTTTCATGTAAACACTGATTATTTAGTTTCTTTTATTGTTTGGGAATTGAGTTTACTCCATTTCATTTATGTTTTAAGGTAGGTTTAGTTGCTTAAGTAGCATTCTTGTATTCACGTGGATGCAATTCTCCTATCATGATAAATTAGGAAACATTTGAATGAATTTATTGTAGTAAAAAGATTAACAGATTTCCAACCTCAGAGACGTTGCTTTTAAAGCCTCAGTGAAACGTCAAACAACTTTATACAGATGTATGGTTATTTTATTATCTTGGACCGGTCATAGTCATGTAATTTTTTATTTTATTTTTTATCTTTGAAACTCCTTAAAGCCTAGGCCGGATTTTAGGTCTCCACCTTGACCCAATGGGGTACCCCTACCATCATTATTGATACATGAGTGAAATACTAATGGGAGGGGGCGTTATAGCCTAACCTCTAGAAGTATACAAGGAGGAGAACAAGACATCTTTAACATAATAAAACGAAGAGGTATGACAAAGAAGCATATGTAAATAAAACCAAATACGACCAAGAATAAAAATTAATTTCATTAAGAAACTCTAATGTTTGAAAACTCCAATTGGTCAAGTTTGAGCAATCCAGCAATTCTACCCTTCAACTCCTCCCTATCCCACTTTTTCAGCTTGTGAAATTCCTTGGTCGCAAAATAATGCTCAACCAACAGATCATAGTCGTGGAATTTGAATATCTGTTGTGATGTTGTGGAACAGGACTCCTTGATCGCCTTGAGTAAGCTTCGAGAAGAGGTCGACTCAGAAAAAGTTAGAGCTATCTCAGATGGTTTAGGCCATGAGAAAGATCTCGAAGTATGTATTAGAGCTAAAAACAACACTTGGCTTATTGTTCGGCTTACAAGAGGAAAGGAACTCTATTTGGTTCTTGAGAAGGCCAATGAAACACTACTCTATGCCTCTGATGCTGTCGAGAAGTTTAGTGACAGGTAATTTTTTCTACTTTGGTTGACATCGAAGTTATATGCATTCTTCTTGAAACAAAATTAATTTGCCAGGATAAGAGAAGGCAGCAATGCAATTTCCTGAACTGAAATAATATTGCCTCTATTAGAGAACTTTTGGTGAAATGTGAATATATTTGCTAGTTGATTGTCATCCAGAATTGGTTAGTTTAGTAAAAGATCATTTGATTTTCTTTGATGAAGGCTGACTAACTACTCACCTCAACAAAACATTGTTCTATGCTGTATCTGACCGTGTTACACTCGTCATTTTCGCTGGCTGTAAATACTCATCTCTACACAAACTGATACAGAAGAATGAGTAAAAATAAATTGGGGAGTGCTTTGTTGGTTGTTGGCATGAACAATTTACATAATCCAAAAAGAAAGCTGAGTTGCTCATTTGTAATATTGAAGTAGAAACTTTACGTGACTGTAGAACTAATGTGCACATTATAGATTAATTTAATTTCCGTCTATGAAACTGAAAATTAACGAGTAAAATTAGGTCATTAGCAAAACTTTTGTGAGACCAGAAATTGTCTTAAAGGAATAATCTTTGTATGTACTTATCAAGTTCCGAAAATATGATTTTTAAAGAACTTTACATAGTTACAGTGTGTGTAGTTTGCTTAGCCATGTTGTCACAATTGTACCCGTTGAGTTGTTTGTGCATTCAAGAAAAAGAAATTTTGGATTTGGTTTCAACCGGCTGATTGTCGGTGTTTTTTTTTTATCTGAGTATCACCGAGTTAATTCTGGTATATGACTATATGATCATGCTCACAACAATTCTCTTTGATTATGCATTATGCAGGTATTGCAATGGAGCTTTTTCCTTGGAATAGGAAAGATCCAAGACTTTGTGCCGAGAAAAAAATGAAGAAGTTGCTCTTTTGATATGCTAAGAGATTTTTATACATTCTGTCTTATGGAGATTTTGTTCGGGGGACCCTCATACAGAAGATGTTTGTATAATGGAAACAGAAGTATAAAAAAAAGGGAAAAACTTAAAAAAGAGTACAGTGTATTAACATCTTTGTACATGCAAATCACACCACCTTCCTTAATGCTACTGCTGTTATCGAGTCGAATTATATTAAACTGTAGTGGCATGTAAAATTGGAATAGAGTTATTCTTGATCTCGACCTGTTAGTTAACGTTGTGAACTCTGGGACTTGTCGTGGAGATAAGTGGGACCGCTACTTGAATAAGTTTTTTCATTACGACGCTGCATTGAGCCAAAGATGATGGTCGAAGAGTTGCTAGTAAAATTGAGTCAGGTATATTCTTGGTCTCGACCAATGGTGGGTGAAGTCATTATAGTTAGAGATGATAATGTTCATATAAAGATTGAAGACTATTTATGGTGGATTATTCAAGAAATTTGCTAATAAAATGTCATAATTCTACCTTGAAAGTTCTGTTTCAATGTGAAGTAGTATTCTTGTCATGGAGTAAATGTTTTATTAAGTTATATGACTTGAATTAATTATGTACAATCACGTTTATCATATGGGTGGTGGCACTCTCGATTGGATGATTATCAATTCACGTGACACCAAGATGTAGACTTGCTAATATGAATCATAAACAACCGATGACACATCCATTTAATCGTTCGAGTGTCTTCAGAAATACAATTTATCGCGATAAAAAATGATATTTTCTTTTCATATTCAATCCCAAAAAGGAAAAAAAAAATTAACATAATAAATTATTATTATTATTATTATACGTTCAAGAAAAGATAGAGACAAATTCTGCATCATCCACACCCGAATTTTACTCCGTCATTTCCTTCACAAAAATGGTATCTTCGTAATTTTAAACAGGACAGAGGTCAATTCACAGTCACCTTCCTTTATTTACTTCCTCCCCTCCGATTAATACCGTCTTCGTTCTCCGATCCATTTTCCCTGTAAAGGAAAACTTAAATTCCCTCGATTTTCTTACCTACAATGGAAGAAGAAAAATCAGTTCAATTTTCCTCTGAGCCTGTTCATCATGCTGAGGAAAATGGCCACGGCTGGCAAAAAGTGACATATGCCAAAAAACAGCGGAAAAATAAGACGACGTCGGATTCTTCTAGGGTTGCATCTAATGGATCCTCTGCTGTTCCGGAGAAAAATAATGTCTTTAAGAATTTGGAGAAGAACGCGGAGTCTCGCCGGCGGACATTGGAGGCGCAGCGCGCTGCAGCCGCTATTTATGATGAGGATGATGCACCGGTGAGATCGAAGAAGAGATGGGGGGATGAGGATGAGGATGATGAAGGAAGTGATGCGGATGTTAAGCTGAAGGAGAATCTTTCAGCCATGGCGAATAAGAAAGAGAAGCCGAAGAAGGTTAAGAAGCCTAAGGTAACTGTGGCTGAGGCAGCTGCGAAGATTGACGCTGCGGATCTTGCTGCTTTCCTCTCTGACGTGTTGGTAAGTTTCTTTCTTGTAATTTACCTGAATTTTCATTTTTGTTGTGCTGCAACTTAACTTTTGTTGAACTGTGAAATTTTATTTTTATTTTTTTGTGTTGGTTTACTAGGTGTCGTATGAGGGGCAGCAGGAAATACAATTGATGAGATTTGCAGATTTTTTTGGGCGTGCATTTTCAGCAGTGAGCGCATCACAGTTCCCTTGGCTGAAGTTGTTCAGGGAGTCTACGGTGGAAAAAATTGCTGATGTGCGTTGATTTATTTTTTGTGTAGTATTCTCTTTGAGATCCGTTATCTACGAATTTTGGAGAAGCTATGCCTAACAGCATAAATTTGCACGTTGGCATATAAATGTCAAATTGCATCTAATAGCATGTTTTTAGGATTCGAGAAAATTATATGATGCTGGTGAATGCTGGTTTCTATTTCAGTGGGTAGGGAACAGATGATGATATAGAATGGTTTGTGTTTTATATTTTCAGTAGCTAATATGTTTAAGTTGGAATATATGGAGAATTTACACTAGAGTGGTCCTGATATTGGCTGAAGACTAATATGGAAGGATGATAATAATCCTCTCTATCTTTGCATTTGGAAAAGATATCACAAGTATGGAAGATATTGCTGAAGACTGGTGCTTCAAATGCAAAGATGGAGTGTATGCGGCCACAAGCAATTTGTAAAATCATATCATTCATTTTGTGTGGAAAAGGACAGTTCCACTTTGGAAAGCGAGTGGTTTATGCACTTGAGTGGTCCAAATATTAGATCTTTATGATCCCTGGTTCGCTGGATAATAAATTCTGACATTTTTGAGTTTATGCATTCTAGACATACACCATTTATTTTGGATTTTGCTTTTTTTCTATTTTTATTGTCCTTATACTATCTGATACGTGGAGATCTAATGTGTTGATATTCAATCAACAGGTCCCTGTATCGTATATTTCTGAAGCTGTTTACAAGACTTCAGTTGACTGGATTAATCATTGTTCCTATGACGCACTTGGTTCTTTTGTGTTGTGGTTATTGGATGGCATCCTTGCTGACTTGACAACACAACAGTTGGGGTCTAAGGGCTCAAAGAAAGGAGGGCAACCAACACCCTCGAAGTCTCAGGTTGATGACATTGTATAATATAATTCGTGTTGTAAATATTGAATTGGTAAATTTATTGCATTTTTGGTAGGGCATGTCAGTGTAGATTAGATAGTGGATACTTACGTGAGCCTTCTATTACTGCGAGGGACCATCGAGATTCTTTAAAATGCATTTGAGGCATGGAATGTATTTGGCAAATTGTAGATGCAGATAGTTCTCTGGGGTGTGGGTTTTCTTTCTCTTGATATTATTGTGTTCCCTCTCCCATCACTTTTTTCCTGCATATCCAGAAATGTTTCTTATGCTATATGCAGCATTTTAAGAAATTCATCTTTAGAAAGAATGTTTACTTGTAATGTTGGGCCATTTCACTTCTAATTGTCTTGCACTAGGCTTGCTAGTTCCCATGCCCCTCTTTCAAAACATTTTCTTTCAAATGTTGCAAGTACTACATCTGCAGCAACACAAGGGTTGCACGATCATCGCCTTCTTTTAAAAGACTCCTTCAAATTTTCTCATGGATGTCCCTCCTTTCTACATCGTACATGTAGCACTTTCTGTTGGTTTTAGTTTGTAAGTTGAAGTCCAAGGTTTTATATCTTGAAGTCTGTGAATGTCTCGTGCATTTCTTGTAACAAGTGGTCTCCTTCTTTGCCTAGCCCTTCTACTATTTTTTTTTCTTTCCAATAACTTTATCACTGCTAGGCAATTTCACCTCATATTCTCCTATAATTATTATTATTTTCAAGGATCTGGCCGTGACGGACTATCTTTATTCTTTTCGCAGGACCCTTATGAGGTCCTGCCTTATACAGATAAATGTTGTCATTCTGTATGTGGATTCCTTTCTGAATCCAAAGAGACAAACTTTTAAGGGAATTTTATGTGTATGTTAATGTGTATCAAAATATAAAAACAATTTCATGGTCCATTTCCTGTGAGAAATCTTAGGGGAAGGAAATGCTTTGAAGAATTGAAACATGAATCAAGGATATGCTATATGAGGGTGTCTATGGAACGTCTGGCTCTAGTTTTTATTTTCCAGGCCTTTGAGATTTTCTTATTTCCTTGAATAGTGAATTTAGATTATTTCCTTTAATATTTTACCAGTTCTAGTGACAGAGATGACCGTGCAAGGGATCACGTAAGATTTGAAAATAGTGCCTCCTTCCACTCCTACCCTCCTAGCCTTCCGGATCCTGCTACTTCTGCTCTGTTTCCTTCTCTGCTTCTTTTTTATGGCCTGGAATGATCCCCTTTCTTGTTCATTTACCTTGTATTTTGATCAGTACCTGAATGCCCATTCTGTTTCTAATTACTTTATATCTGTTACATTTTGGGAAAGAATGTTCCTGATGTGGGATGCAACAGAACAATTATAGGAGAACTAGAAATGGAAAGAGAATTAGATAGACGGAAGGGAGGGAGGGAGGGGGAAAAGAGAGAACTTAGGGGTAGAATATTAGTCTTTATTTCATTATTAAAGTTGTTCTTTATTACAAAGTACAAGACTTCTTTATATAGGGTTTTGAATGATCATATTCTAAGTAGGAAATACTATAAAATCAAACTCTAATTATGTTTCCTAAAATAAACATCAAAATTGAAAACTAATTTATGGGTTTGATTTTATAGTATTTCCTTCGTAGAATAATATCTTCGAAACCCTATATAAAGGGGTCTTATGCTTTATAATAATGAGCAAATTTAATAAAGTAAATAAAGATATTTTTTCTCCCTAAATTCTCTCTTTCGTCTGTGGAATTCTTCTCTCCTTTTTATCTCCTTCCATCTATCTCCCACATCTTCTCTTTCCCCCTTATCTCTTCCTCTCTCTCTCTTTTTCCCTTCTCCTACAATTGTTAGATTGCATAATACATCAATTAGGTATCACAGATGGAATCATTTCCTTGGGGCAACGAATTTGATCTTCACACCTCAACCAGCCGTATCGCCTTCAACCACACAAACCACCATTCAAACCATATGCACTTCATCCACCACAATATACCGCCATAAATTTTCACCCAAGACGGTAGCAATTGAAAACAAGTTTTTTCGGTTTCTGTTTCTTTCTCCTTTATTTCTGCCAAAAAAAAAAAAGAAAAAAAAGAAAAAAACACACAGCAAGCGGCATCGCAGTTTGTAGTTTTTGAAATATGTTCGCTTCAATTCATGAGCTGATGATGCAATATTGGAGTAAGGTATTGTTAATTGTGTAGGCACGTGTCCCCTAGGCTGTAGGAGCTCCCCGGGTGATTTTTTGTGTTGTAGGGGTACTCTGTGAAACACGCATAAATTAAGCTGCCCTAATATTTTCATCCTTTATAAATAATATTAGGGCGATCCTCCTTTCAGCATGTCATAGTAGAGAGAAAACAGAGAGATGCGCGGGTCTGAAAACAAATTATAATTTTCATCTTCTATACACTACAAATCTACGGCAGCACTACTATCACATAGAGAGTGGATCTCCTTAAATTTGTATTTTCTTGTTCCAGTTTTCTGTTTCCTGTTATTATTGCTCTTGGTACTAATTCATAACTGTTATCTTTGATATATTTACATGAAGAGCATAAGGAGAACCTGGCAAATTTTGGTTTAAATGATCCTATCCAAGGCAAGTTTTGGATCAATTATTTATGAAAATGGTTGTGGACGTCTCATCATCAAGGCCATAAAGAGGCCTTGATTGTTAGTAGGTCTATTGACGATAAACTTTGAGACGCCGAGTTGTTGCAATGGTTTGTCAAGGCATTGAACCTGGTGCTATCTTCTATTAGAATCCTCAATGGCACTTGAATGGAGTTGGCTTGATTTCAGAGGATACATCTCAGTAGGAGATGCTACTGTGTTAACTTATTTTTTTTTCCTACAGAATACACAACCAAAAATCAATCATTCATCTCTTACATGGTCAGGATTTATCCATTTGGTAACAATCCAAGTCGTTCGATTATTTTCCACTTATATAAGTTATTTACTATTTACTAATGTTAAAATGCTTCTTTTCACATTCTCACTATAGATATAGATTGTTTCATTGATCGATCCATAGTGTATATATCCATCCTTATCTATGCAGCCTGGTCATGCCATTGTTTGATCAATTCAATATTTCTACCTCAACTGATATATATGTTTCTTTTATGTTCATATATCAGGTCGCCATCTTTCTAGTTTTAGCTATGGTATTACGCCGGAAACCTGATGTTGTAATTAATCTACTACCGAATTTGAGGGAAAACAAGTATCAAGGGCAAGATAAACTTCCAGTTGTTGCGTGGATGGTAGTGCAGGTGAGTAGTTAGCCACTTTAACCTCATTGTCAATCATTAGCACTTCTTTTTGAAAAACTGAAGTTGGACATTTTTGTGTAGGCCTCTCGAGGAGATCTGGCTGTAGGATTGTACTTATGGGCTCATCATATTTTGCCTGTGCTTAGAGGCAAATTGGGCTCTAACCCACAATCTAGGGATTTGGTTTTGCAGGTTGTGGAAAGGTGATTTTCTATTGGAATACTCGTACAACTTGATTCTAACATGTTTTCGGATTTCTTTCCATTTAATCGATAAATCAACTTGATTCTGTGTCAGAATTCTGTCAGCACCAAGAGCTCGTGGTATATTAGTGAACAGTGCGGTTAGAAAGGGGGAGCGCTTGATTTCACCCGCATCGCTTGACCTACTGCTACGTGTAACATTCCCTGGGTCTTCTGCAAGAGTCAAGGTTTGAGTTATTGAAGAACTTTTACTATGTTATTCAAAAGTTCCAGCTAGTATTGTCTGGGCCAACTCTGCATCCTTTACATTGTCACTTTAGTGCTGTCATTTATCTTCCATTCGGTATGTATTTCAGGCAACCGAAAGGTTTGAGTCGATCTATCCAACTCTTAAAGAGGTTGCTCTTGCTGGTGCTCCTGGAAGCAAAGCCATGAAACAAGTATCACAGCAGATACAGGCTATAGCTGTGAAATCAGCTGAAGAAGGCAATTTCAAATTTTAACTGCCACCTTATTTTGCAAATTCTCTTTTATATAGTCAGTTAAAAACTCTGAAGTACATGAGGAGTTTGATAAAGCGTTATTTACAGGGATCCCAGAGCTAACCGAGGAAGCAATTAGCATATTTGTCTGGTGTTTGACTCAGAACCCTGATTGCTACAAGCAATGGGTAAGCTTTAGTTGGTACTTTGCATTCCATCAGGTTTTGCACCTTTAATGCTGCGAATTTATGCTAATGATGTAGAAGGCTTAATTTTTCATCAGCCGTGTGACCATCCTATTTAAAATTGATTTAAATAGGACAAGATCTATATGGACAACATAGAGGTTAGCGTTGCGGCCTTGAGGAAGCTTTCCAAGAAGTGCAAGGAGATACCATTGGAACAGTCTTCTCTCGAAGCATTGAGGCAAACTCTAAAGATTTTCCAGCAAAAAGTGGGTACTTTATTATTTTCTGACATTTCCCATTGTTTGTTAGTTCATCCTTTTTCAAGTCTAATTGTAATGGCTTTAGACTTCCTCGAGTACGTACACCCGTATTGCATACATGCTTGTGTACAAGCTTATGACACTGTGACTTGTTTTCTATCATCTTTCTCCACAGAATGAGAAAGCATTAGCTGGTGGGTTGGATGTTGCTCGTCAAGCTTTCTTTAAGGATGCAAACAAATACTGTAAGGTAATACTGGGCAAAATATCACGTGGGCACAGTTGTGCCAAAACTATGGCCTTTGCATTTGTCCTACTGGCAGTAGGAGCAGCCATAATCTCCCCAAAGCTGGATGAATGGGATTGGGAAAAGTTCACGGCTTTGTTCAATGCTCGCTGATCCTCCTAAAAGCAAATTTACAGCCAAATCTGAGAGACTCAAGACATTGGTTTTTTATCCTTTAAAGTGGGCAAAACTAACCATATTTGCGGGAATAAAGTCGCAGAAGAGCTAGGTCTTTGTGTAATAGCGAGTACAGATAGTGTTATTTAAATTAGAATAGTTGGAAAATGATCGCTGCAGAAAAGAAGCAAATTCTGTTGTGGCATTTAGAAATGGTTTTGCTTGTTTACTTTTTTGGTTTAGGGAGGTCATCCTCGAAGTAATTCAGCTAATCACTTTGTGTTTGTGCAAAATGATTTCCCGAATCCATACACGTTTTACTTTCTTCGTTTTTCGGGTTTTGGGAGATTCCATTTGGAAGGATACTGGGTACGCATAAGTTACCTTCATTTAATTTGGTTTAATTTCAATTTTTGCCCTTCTTTTCTTCCTTCTCCATTATTTACTCTACGAATTGCATCAAAGTGGCCGAAAATGTATAGATTAAAGTCACTTTACTCATTTATACCATTCACGTTCGATAGGAGGAAACTGTCGTTGAGATATAGAGGGTGTTTGGTTGAGATTAAAATCGAATTAAAATTGAAAAACTAGTCGTTATTATTGACTTTTATTAGACGAGTGAGATTCAATAGCGGTTATATTTTCAATTTTAATTGGATTTTAAGTTGTACCAAACAGACTCATAATGGGTGGGGTTGCGAAACGGTTTGATTAGGGCAATTTTTTTTTGCATTTTTTGCAAATTACGTCATTTAAAACAACTTGGTAAAACTCCAAATCAGATCACAATTTGCTGTTTGGTTTGGTTTCGAAGTGTGGTTTGGACATTCTCGAAGCAAATGCTCCTTGTTTTATGGTCATTATTTGGTCGAAACAACATTTTGAATAGTGAATTTTAGGAGAAATTGTGGTTAAAAAGTACAAAGAAATTTTGATTTATGTACAAAATATTTTATTATGTGAATGTATAGTTGAAAATGAGTACGTAGAAAAAAGAATTTTCAAAAGTCAAACAGCAGCTTATAATCCAGCAATTTATTTAATTTACACGTTTTTTTTCAAAGATTATACCTTGATAAATGATGATGCTATGGCAAAAGATTATAAATATCATCAAGTAAGAAATACCTTGATAAATGACGATGCTATGACAAAAGATTCACGAGTATGCAATTTAACACCTTGTACACTTGAGAGATTACTGTACAAAATTATGTATTGCTTGTGTACCAAGGAGATGCACACCGTGCATAATAATAAAACTAGAAATTACCCAAGAAATGCAATTATCAATATCACCAACAAGAAATTTTTTTTCGTTTGTACTTTTATTTTAAAATTAAATTTTTAGTTAAAATCATTTCAAAAGAAAAGAATTTCTAGCGCATTCTATTATAATAATGGGGTAAAATAGAATTTAATAAAATTTTCTAAATATAAATATCTTTACGGCTTCACCGGTGAAAGAAAAGAAGTCATCCCCTTCTCCTCGATACTTGGCACTAATCCTGAAGCTCCGTATTGTGTTTCACAGCCCGCATAAATTCTATGTTCCAATTTTTATTTTTATTTTTCATGTAAAAAACCAACGATTTAGAACTGGGCATTAATTACAAGAGTATGTCTTCAACAATCCCGATCCATTTCAACTTCAAGCCCTCCAGTTTTCTGCAACGCCATAGTCATGTGGTGGTTTTTTCAGTTAAGAAGTCGTTGAACACCGCCGTTAGTTCCACCAGAAACCCACATGGCCGTTACTGTTATCGTCGTGATATAGTCAGAAGTCCCGTGCTGTCCTCTGTCTCGACGAGGGCCTGCAGCGATGATGGTGGGGGTGAGGTTTTTATGACCCAAGAAGAGGCTTCTGCTTCTGTATGCTCCCTACTTATCCAAAACTCACCTGGGCCGGTCTTATAATTGTGTTTTTTTCTTTTTTCTCATCTGTGTATAATCTCAAGTTATGTCATTCCACTCTGGGAAATGTAGTTGGGTATTTAATGTGATTGCTTAGATCAATGGAAATGCATGTGACAATTGGAGTTTCACATAGCCTGCCCAAAATTATGCATTTTACTCCCCCATATTTCGAGTTATTATTTATGTTTTGGATGGATTATTTTTTATGTTTAATTTTTTGAACTCTTGTGGTATGTTTCATCAATTCTAGTTTAATTTTTTTGTTAGTTGGATAACCATTAATTTATGTGATTCCGTGAATAATTTTGAACTCTGGCTGCCACATTTACAATTGCAGCTGATGAAGAGAATACCAAAAGAAAGTAAATGTATAAACAAAAATAAGATTTGCTAGATATTTCGATCCCACAAGTTATTGAGCAGGTCTCATACATGCGCTTGTGTATATCAAAAGTTGAGAAGAAATACAATGTTTGGGCAGCAAATGAATTCGGGGAGCTTGAACTACAAAAATATAACAAACACATTAGTATGAAATCGAAATACGAAGATATTAATCGAAGTGATTTCAGATTTGATACTTTATGAACATCTCAAAATTATAAAATGTCTGCACCTGGCTGTGTGTATCTTATGTGGGGCCATCAATAGGGAATTCAGTGTATGTCATGTACACTAATGATGTCGCTTTTTTTGCATGATATATTGTCAGCTTAAGTCACGCTCTGGATGTGTGTGACAGTGTGAGTGAACCACTAAAAATTGTGTTTTTACTTGCTTTTGATTTTCTACTTTGTGTTGTTTTTGTTTTCTAATACAGGATGAGGCATTTAATCCATAGCATTACAAATGTGTCCTCAATCTTGAGCTTGTAGGTGCTACTTCGTTGTCAATTTCTGATCTTCTAACTGTTGATTCTGGGCGATGGGGTAATTTTGTGATTATTTGATAGTGATCATAGTTCATGGAGCACGGGCCATACTTATGTTTCTCTGCTCTCATTTCACTGTATTATGTAAACAAGATTTGTAATGAATATTTTTCAGAGAAACTATTATTCTGATACAGGATCATAGGTGTTGGGAAAAACTTTTATGAACTGCAGTAATTGTCCATCTTCTTCTTTAAATGGTTTAGAGAGAATTTCCATGGTAAAATGTGGCGTGCGGCCTTCTTCTTTTGCACCATGTTCACTAACCAATCATTTTCTTTGTTGGTTGATATATCATTTGTAAGATGCATCCTTATTTTTCTGTTTCTTATGTAAGTACGTTTATCAAGGCCGATAGATGCTCTTTTTTCTGAGCCATTAATGATAAATGGTTTTTGCAATCTTTTGCAGGATGTTGACACATTAAAGAGCAGATCGTCTCGCTCTAATGATGGTTATGTGGCATTATTTGTTCGGATGCTTGGGTTAGACAATGATCCTCGTGACAGAGAACAGGCCATCGTTGCACTCTGGAAGTATTCTCTTGGAGGAAAGGAGTATGTTGATAACATCATGAAATTTCGTGGCACTATCAATCTCACCTTGAATCTTCTGAAATCAGATTCTGATTCTGCATGTGAAGCAGCTGCTGGTCTGTTGAGGATGGTATCCTCATTTAATGTATACAGAGATTCAGTGGCCGAGACTGGTGCTATAGAAGAGATAACTGGCCTGTTGAGACGATCTTCTTTGTCTCCTGATGTAAAATGAAATTGACCTGCTATACCGTTGACATTTATCTGGTTGTGTTTCTTGGCATAGGAGATTCAGGTAAAGTTTCAATATGTTTCTGCAGGTGAAGGAGCAGAGTTTATGCACATTGTGGAATTTGTCTGTGGATGAGAAGCTTAGAGAAAGAATCACCAAATCTGATCTCCTACCTATACTTATAAAGTTCTTGGAGGATGACAATGTAAAAGTGAGGGAATCTGCTGGCGGAGTTTTGGCTAATTTAGCGCTTAGCAAGTCAAATCACGAGATAATGGTTGAAGCAGGTGTTATTCCAAACCTGGTGAGGCTCACTTTATGGTTGCCATAAATTATCGTGATTGTTTAGTATTTCAGTTAATTGCATGATTTAGTACTATTAAGAAGACCAAATGAAAATTAAAAGAAGTGACCGATGAGAAACAAAAGTGATTGTATGACCGTTGTGAAACTTGCAATTTCCGAAATATTGTCGACCTTTTAACATATGTTTTAAGTATCTCAAAGCTCAGAAAATTGTTATATTAATATCGTTGTGTTTGAGCTTAGGTATTTAGCAGCTATTTGCAATTTTTACTTGAAAAGTGGAACATAAGAAATGGTAAAATATTCTCCTCAACCTTTATTTAACTGATGAAAGGCATGTAGATGAAAACTATGTGTTACCATCCACTTAGTAGTGTATTTGTATCTTTAATTGTGCTTGGGTTTTTTTTGTATACATGTGTGTGCTTGTTGTGATTGGCCATGACTGACCTAATTCACATAGAGCAGAGCATCAGTTTGAATAAATACAACCAGAACTGCCCCAAAAGACTTTTCACAAGCATTAGAGCTCACATGACACTGTCAATGCTAAGTCTTCGCACTATAATTCTCTCAGATTCTCAAGTTCTTTCTTGTCTATTTTCTCTTTCTTGTTATTTATTAGTATTGCCCTTTGCCCAATAAGAAGTGATTCTCTTGGCAAAGCGACAGAGCACATTTGCGCACCTCCCCATAGCCTCTCGTGTCTCCTTTTTGTGCTTTCTTTCATTTTTTATTCTTGGAGTGCCTCTGTTATCTAGCAGTATTCTCCTCTTATCATTTCGCTTCGTTCGAGAAATCTGATCTCANGAACTGCCCCAAAAGACTTTTCACAAGCATTAGAGCTCACATGACACTGTCAATGCTAAGTCTTCGCACTATAATTCTCTCAGATTCTCAAGTTCTTTCTTGTCTATTTTCTCTTTCTTGTTATTTATTAGTATTGCCCTTTGCCCAATAAGAAGTGATTCTCTTGGCAAAGCGACAGAGCACATTTGCGCACCTCCCCATAGCCTCTCGTGTCTCCTTTTTGTGCTTTCTTTCATTTTTTATTCTTGGAGTGCCTCTGTTATCTAGCAGTATTCTCCTCTTATCATTTCGCTTCGTTCGAGAAATCTGATCTCACTGGGGGTGAAGGAGAGTACACATTCCTCCCACTAAATCCTTCTCATCAGCTACAATGGCTGGTATCCATAATAAAAAAGGTATTGGCTCTGTTTATCAGCCAAAAGAAGTATCAGGCTCTGTTCAATACCAGAAAAAAAGTCGACCATCTGTCCGGTCGATGCTAGTGGCAATACAATTTTAATCCCAGTGACACACTTCATAGCAGCCCAACCAAGGGCCTCGATCACTAATCCATAGGAAGCCATCTTACTTGTCAGATTCCAACTCAATCAGCCTAGTCATCGCAACCCATTTTCCGAGCCCAAATGGTCCACACCAGCCCTTAGCCCAATCAACGCCCATTTTACTCATCACTCTCCTACTCAACTAGCCTAATTTGCCCAACCAAATTCCACATCCCATGCTAACCACCAGCCCAATCAGCAAAAACCTGCTCATGAACCTCATGTGCCAATATAGTGAGACACGCATTAGATTACACCCGTCCTTTCCAAAATACAACTTAAGAAATTGTTACATTATAATACTAGGTGAAAAATGGTTCAGGGCTGGATAATGTTTTATTTCTGTTTGGGGTCGGTGTTATTGTACATCATAAAAGAGAAGCAGCGTGAGGGGGTAGGGAGAGAGGTGCATTCATTAATTATTTTCTGCATAACCGCATTTGATACATGACCTTTATGATGCTGCAGACCATTTTTATCAGTTTAAGCAGCTAAAATGTTTACTTAGTAAAGGACTTTTATTGAGTTGTTATGTAGTGCATCCACAACTTATCATTTAATTTGAACTTGTTAATTGTAACTTAAGTTTCTACAAGAACTCGATTTATTGTTTCTATTATCTCTTAGGACCATTTTAACTGGTAGTTGCTGTAGTGTAAAATCTTCTCATGCTGACTCTCTGATTTTGAGATTCTAATTACTGGGAGCACAATGCAGGCAAAGCTATTGAATGCTGAAGTGGAGGAATCTAAAGTTGTTAGGAAAGAAGCAAGAAACGCATTATTGGAACTCAGTAGAGATGAGTACAATAGGATACTTGTCATGGAGGAAGGTCTCGTTCTGGTTCCTTTGGTCGGTGCTGATGCCTACAAGTCTTTTAGACCAGCTTTGTATTCATGGCCTTCTTTGCCTGATGGTGCAAAGATTGAACAGGGTTCAAAAAGTCCTTCTAGATATGGTGCTTCAGAACTACTACTTGGATTAAATATTCAAGATAGGAATTTAGATTTGGAGGAGGCAAAGATGAATGCGGTAGTCGGAAGAACTCAACAACATTTCCTTGCCCGCATTGGCGCAATAGAAATGGAAGATGGTAATAAACCTAACAGTGAAGGGACCTCCAGTCAGAGGTTTACTCTTTTGCCTTGGATGGATGCTATTGCTCGATTGGTTTTGATTCTTGGACTTGAAGACGAGTCGGCAATTACTAGAGCTGCACAATCAATTGCAGATGCATCCTTCAACGAACGGATGCGGTTCTCATTTATGGAAGCTGGTGCTATCAAGCATCTTATTCGGTTAATTAATCATCCCAGTAGCGCCGTTAGATCAGCTGTAATTCTGGCTTTGTACAGGCTATCCATCAGGTATTATTGTGATCTTATGCATGAGATAAAGTAGTTTGCTGAGACAAGTTTTTTAATGAGAATCAGGACTTCAAAAGGCAGTTGGAGCAAATAATTTTTTTTAGATGGCCTTTATAAGATTAATTTGCCTGATCAATGGTTGATCTTCGCTCACCTGCTCGAATTGGTGAAAGAAGACCTTTCACTTTTTTGGGTTTGAGGGCGGGCGGGTAAAAACATGGTCCTCAAATTTAAGAGATTATCTTTTTTCTGTTATGGTAGCAAATAATCTTTCTCAATTATGGTTGTTTACCATGCACAGAGGGGGTGTAAAAAAGTTGATGTAAGCGGATGAAATGTTAGAAACGAAATGCAAATTTGAGGAGCCCAGCCCTCTTATAGAGTTTTCACATCATGTTTCTATTTGAGAATGGACCCCCCCCCCCCCCCCCCCCC
>CAIGRL010135827.1:0-12330 GCA_903798325.1 Fraxinus xanthoxyloides | reverse complement strand
AAATTTGGGCACAAGACTAACAGAACATGGATCATAGGTTCTTATTTGGGTTCAATTCTATCAATAACATTTTCTAAAAAAATATCGTTAGCTGACAATATAAATATTTTTCTAATATCTAATAGAAATAGATGAAGGAAATATATCACCAAGTACATATTTCAACATGTTCTTAATATTGTGCAAATATGAAACCAAATAATATCCAATACCTAGCATGAGGACATACAATTCTGGTTATGGCTCAATGTGCGGCACCTGAAGAATTGTTTCTGAGTTGGATAGCGTGTAAAGTGCAGTCAGAAATGAATGAACTAAAGCGATATGATTCACTTTTCAAATGGATGAATCTGATTAATTAGGTACCTACTACTTGGACCAAGCACTAGTTTGGCCTTGCAACTTGTACTTAATGGGATGGGGCCATTGGTTTAGGTTGAATAAATTTTTAAAAATATATAAAAATGAAAAAAAAAATGATTTTAGAGTTTGGTACCTACATTCCAATTCAAGAACCAACAATCGACTCGAATTCGGTCGATTTTCGATTCTGGTTCTTAAATTACTTTTTGAAAACCAAATCGGAAACGACCTCCAATTCCAGTTTAGTTTATGTTTGGAAGTTCGAAATGATTAGACATATGCTACTCAAGATACAATATTCCATTTTAATATTAATTTAGCATAATACTAATCTTGACAACCCAAGAAATGAATGTACTTTTCTTGCAGAATAAATGCGCTCATTTATTGCTCAAAAAGCAACTTGTTAGAAATTGAGATAATTGTTGTAAATAATAAAGATGAGATAATGGGCAAGATGAAAATAACATTCATAAGAACACAAGATATATGTGGAAACTTAAGATGGGAAAAACCACGGGCAAATGTGGAGAATTGGCTATATCGAAAGTAAGGATTACAATATGTCTGATCTCAACTAACATGTTGGATAGTTGGATAACCAAAATATGTGTTGTACACCACATATATATAATACTGAGAGTCTCTAACACACTAGTTTTATAATACAATGAAGAGTTTAATATAAGATGAAGTCCCAATACAATGGGTAAAAATAGAAGTCCCTAGTAGTCTTCTAAATAGAATTTAAGTCACACACGCGCTAATTCTAACAAACTCCAACATGACACGGATTTCGCTGCAATGAACAAAACATTCAAAAATTCTCTATCGAAAGATAAGTTCTAATGCAAAGAGTAAAACTTAACTTTTCTACGAAAGATTCTTCACCTCTTCCACAAAACTCAATAACTGAAAAAAAAAAAATTAAATCCAAGCATTGGCTCAACGGGATTACCTTGGGCACCAAAGTTGCTAAAATTATCTCCATGAGCAACAAAATCACAAATAATTTAATATTTACCAAATAGGGTAGAAACTTACACTTTAACAGAATAAACACAAAATGCTTTGGGAAAGGGTTCTTTGCTAGACTTAACATCTTCGGCTATAGTTAGAGCATAAACAACAAAAGTAGCAATACCCATGACTTTTGAACTTGACTAAGATGTATTTTTAATATGGACCCTAAACCAAACTCCAACGATATTGAATCAAACTCAAAATCCACATAAGTCCTTAACTTCTGCTCATTAATATTTAAAGATTTTGTGGAACCAAGCAGGACACATAACTTGGACATTTTATGTCCATTCAATACAACTCGGGCACTCGTACTAACCTTCAGGACTCTACATGCACAAGTGTACAAGTATCATTTTCAATTAAGAGTACTCAAGGAGATAATATTTCTCTTAAAATTGGAAACATGTCTCACAGTATCAATTGTTTTAACAATCTCATCAAATATCTTAATTCCGATCGTTCCAATATTAGCTATCCTATAGGAGAGTTATTTTTGATTATCACAATACCTTTGGAACTGTTTTATATGTTGAGAACAAATTCCAATTAGGACACATGAAAAGTGCAAGGAGTATCAAGAATTCAATCCTTGTTAAGTTTGGAGTTGCATGTAGAAATAACCAAAAGTTCGTCATCATTATACCTCTCTTTTACAATATTGAGTTCACCTTAAGTTTTTTATTTTTTTTCTTCTGCTTTGCAGTAGCTGAATTTTCCGTCTTACGCAACTTATAACGATCATTTCTGATATGCCTCCATTTCTCACAATAATTACGGATTTTACTACTGTAATTAGATATTAATCTGCCACTCATATAATCATCATCAATAACAACGTCATCTCCATGAACCTCAGATCGAATAAGATACTCTATCTTTTCATTTGAAAACAGAGCATCATAAATTTCTTCAATGATGAAAATATCAAGACTATATAAAATAACATCTCTAAACGACATGTATGAAGTCGGCAACTAATACAATAATATTAATCCTAAATCTTTTTCATCATATTTGACCTCCAAGGTCTCCAAATTAGCGATAATTTCCTTAAAAACAGTTAGGTGATCTTCTAGTGATGTATCCCCTATCATACAACGAGGATAAAGATACTTCTTCAAGTGCAGTTTGTTGTTTAGACTTTTCGTCATGTATGATTGCTCGTGTTTTAACCATAATTCGTCTTCAGTTTTCTCCTTCAAAATGCACTGAAAAATATCATTCAAAAGATGAAGATATATGTGTAATAGGGTATTTCGATCCTTATGTGGTTTCTCCTCCAAACTCCAAGTTGACGGCATCTGGTCAAATCCCAACAACGCATCATCCAAATCCATTTGAGCGAGCACTACCGTATCTGCCTGCTAAAGTGAAAATCTGGTGTGGCCATCTAGCAGCGCAATATCATATTTCATAGTTTCCATCACAAAAAATAAAACCTTGAATTGAGTTGATCAAACCTCTTTCCGATATCACTATTAGAAATTAAGCCAATAGTTCTGAATATTAAAGATGAGTTAATGGATTACAAGAAAATAACAATCACAAAAATACAAGATATACATGGAAACTCAAGATTGGTAATATCGGGCAGGGGCGAAGAATTCACTGATCTCATAACCTTATTGTTGGATAACCAAAATATATGTTGTACATTACATATACAATACTATGAATCCCTAACACACTGCGAATATAATACAATGAAGTGTTTAACATAAGGTGAAGTCCCAATACAACGGTTAAAACTAATAATGGAATATTTGGAATGAAATAGGAGTAAAAAATTACCAAAAAGCAAACAAAAAATAATTGTAACTTAGACTCCTTCAATACATCGTCAAATCTACTATTAACTCCCAAATTGATTTCCAACTTAAATTCCAAAATATACTTCAATTAGAATTCCCAGCTGGCCTTCAAATAAAATTCCCAAGTGCTCTTCCAAACAGAATTCGGGTCACACTCTAATTCTAACGCAATGAGTAATTGAAATTTTTTGATAATTTTTTATGTAAGCTGCCAAATGCTATGAACTTCCAAAGTTTCAACTGACAATTGGAAATTCGAAACATGTGATATGTCATCCATTATATGTAACAAGATTTCATTGGCCACTCAGTAATAGGATTGAAAAGAGAGATTTGAAAGAATGGACACAAGCATCTTTTCTATACTATTTAAGTTGAGTACATTTTACGCAGCCAATTACTGTAAAATAATTGCAATTATTTGTAGTTAAATCACGGTACTCAAAAAAGAGTGGGATAAAAATTATACAAAACATTTTAACTCTAAGAATAAAAAGGAGACAAACAAACGTTGATTGTCGGGGACATGAACCTAATAAAGAAATATTTGTTATTAAATATAATAAGAAAAATTTATTAGTTGTTTGTCAAGGTAAATCAATTTGAATCCTAACAATTTCTCGATGTGACTAATTAAATTTCCACTTCATTGGCTGATATTGGACACATCAATCGACTCGATGTCAAGGCTAATCACCCCTTGTGCCATTTCATTGAATGTCTACTTTATTTAGGTGAGGAAATTTTTGGAATGATTCAAATTCTACAAGTTCATAGCAAATTTTAATGCACGTGACGACACTTTCCTTAAGACAATACTTTTCCCTTGCCGAAAGAGTGTGAAAGGGACTTAATAGGTCTCCGGATACAACGGAATGACTTACAGTGTTTGGTAGTATTTATGCACTAATGACAACAAACCGGAAATCAAGATGTACATGAATTTACATGAAAATCTTTAAAATTGAGATACTGAGAGAAGAGAAATGGAATCGAAAAGAAAAAATTGTTGATTACACTTTCGTATATAATTTAGCACTTTATATTATAATCTGTAGCGAGAATATTGAAAGAAACTCGTTGAATAATACCAATGTAGAAATAATTGTCCAACTAAAAAGACGCTATTCACGGAAAATTGAATTAACGAGAGAAAAATGAAGTTCTTGTACCACATTCTGATCTCCCAAAGGTGTATACTTTTGTGTAAAAAAAATTAAGAACAATGAAGGCGAAATATTTAATGCACGATTTTTAACATAATAAATTTTGTAAAAAATATAGACTGATAAATTATCATGCAGTGGATACAACCACAATTATATGTCTTGTTAGCTTGACATTGTATAAAATTCGTTGTCGGAACGCCACGCGTCATCGCTGTCACCCCCACGCGCGATCGACCCTAGAGCGCCTCCACCTACATATCAAGGTTCTGGCCTCTGTTTCACCAATGGACTTCTGGTTTGGCCAGAATCGTAAATCTCAAGTCCGGTTATTTTGCAAAAAAACTGGGCAGATTCTTCAACTGGTTTTTCGTGGTTTCCCGACTCAGTTTTTATATCTAATTGAAATCAACCACCACAATCAACAAACCATAGACCACTACTCAATCCCAACAATCGGTTGATTTCTTGGCTAGCCCACAAAGGGTCTTGGTATAAGATATTTGCGGCCACACAAACACGCCACAAAGGCTGGACAAAACGGGTAGAAAAGGCTCAACAATGGAAGCACGAAACAAGTGTAGCCCCTGTCGGTTTCTCTCCACACGCAAGTGCAACACACCAACAAACCGAGAGTCAAAGACTATATGGAATAGAAGTGGGCGTTTAGGTTAGGAATTAATTAAGCCCAATAGTTAATAGGTAATGGATAAGTGGGCTATCGACCTAAAGAGCCATCCAAGATTTTTGGGTCGGGTTACAAGTAACACTAATTAAATTAGGCTACTTCGAATGACCCAAAAATATTGTAGGATTGGTTTGAGCGATTGTGGTGTCGATATTTCACTTTACTCATCGATCGAGACCTATGAAATATAATAAAAAAAAGGTTTAACATCATTACCCGAGATTTATTGGGTATAAAAAAACTCAACACATAGTAGCACTCGAATCTAGTATCTCCAACAACAAAGGCTTCACTAGTCATAGCCACAAAAATGAAGTTTCCATCTTATTTTTGTTTTTTTAAAAGGCAATAGTTCCATTTGATGTGTCTCTGTTTGCCACAATTGTTTCCTTGATTTATCCACCATTTGGAAATCATCCTCTATGTTAAGACAATTATTGCATTATCTTTAAGAGAGCGGGAATTTGTCATCTTTGTAGGATATAATGATAGATTCATCCATGTTCATGTTGTATTGCACATATTAATTATAAATGCGGGTTATCCCATGTAATTGTTAAATTACTTTCTTCTTGTCCACCATATGGTATTTAATATATTTATAGGCCAAGAATTTCTTACTTGTTTCATTTTCTGACATAAACTTAGACTCATTGCTTCTTATATCTCCTCAATGGTTTTCGTTCTGTGATATTGGTGGAAAAGAGCATTGGAATGTGACCCCGTGCAAATATAATCATCTTGATCACATTTTTATCTTACTCGTGTAGTCTCCAATGGTCAATCTTCTGTTTCTTCAGCCTTAGTGTTGTGAGCATATATGTGAGAAGGAATTGCAATTTGTTTTTCCAACTTTTGAAGTTCAACCATCAAACCTTTCTAACTTCACGAAATCTCTCAATGATGATATAGGAGAAGTCATTGCCAATCTTCTCAATTATTGTCTTAAGATTGTTGATGAGAAAATTCTTGAAATGACTCAAACTCTAAACTCCTCAGTAAATTTCAAGGCACAAGACGACGTTTTCTTTAAGATAATTTTATCACTCATCAAATGAGTGCACAAAGGAACCAAATATGGTTGAAGAAGACAGTTGGTTTTTGAATTTATCAATGAAGCATCCTCTCTGTCTGTTCTTTGAAGATGGCGGCTGCTCAAGTTTTTTGCACTCTAGCGGTAGAAAAATTATTTTCCAAAGCTTTGTCCCTTTCTTGATTAATTATCTTACTTATAAGTAAAATAATTATCAAAAATAGAAATACAATCTTATGTGATAATTTGCAATATATGGTAACAAACTTATCATGAAAAAGATGTAATTATAACAAAAGATTAATCTCATAAAAGATAAACAATTATCATAAAAGATTAATCTTACCATAAAAGATAAGGGGTTGTTCTCTTTGTATTTCAATTTTGTGTTTTGAGTTTTGAATTCATTTTGTATTTTGTGTTTTAAGTGTCCGTTGTTTTTGTCATTGTGAAAAACTGTTTTTCAAAACATAAAAATGGAAAACGCGTTTACTTTTAAATTTTGAGAATATTTTTTTATAATATTTTATTTAAGAAATTTGATTATTCAATAAATTTTAATAATTTAATGTTAGTATAGTATTCAATAACATATAATTTTGAAGTTGGTAAATCGTGAAATATTTTTTCCCAGATATAAAAAATACAACCTAAAATATATTTGACAAGTCCTGGTTTTTGTCCTTGTACGTAACTTGTGACAAGAATGAGTAAACATTTCTATTTACTAGATAACATGAATATGATGGATCTAGATTTCTACACGTATAATTTATTTACATTTAGGTGATTAAAAATTTTAGTACACGCCCTAGCATATTATGGGAAAAGAAGAACAATCATTTCACTCCTAAAGTCTAAAATGCAGAAATACACGTGCACACAAACATGTGTCAAACAGAAATAAATAATTATTGCTATACTTCTGATTTACAACACTATAAACTATGTTGTATATCTCTATAAAACATAGGCAGCTCGCAGTTCAAACTCATCTTCCAACTTCAATTGCTCGGCTGCAGCCTCCTCCTCTTCATCATCAATCACAAAATATGGATTGTGTACCTCTGGCTTAAATTTGTACCCTGTGAACACATAAAATGCCAGTGCAGCCAACTCCTCTACCACCACACTAGTCCAAAGATACTTATAAGAAGTAATTGTCTCCAATGCATAAACCACAACCCTTGTAAAGTAAATGTAGCATATCACAACAGTGTAGTAGTGTCTAAACAAAGTCAACTTCATCAAGTTCACTGCAGCTTTTCCATCAGTTCTTGCTGCTTCCCGCAAGTTCTTGATAGACCAAACGATCGGGGAAAAGCACCGCACAACATCAAACAACATCAACAAGCAAGAACACATGATTCCATGTCATCCAATCTTGATCATATGGTCCAATCTCATCAATCACAACTTGCGCTATATTGGTAATCACCTGAAGTGGGATCACAATACATTGAATGCTTTGAAGATCACAATCGCAAGCATAAAGAAATGAATTCTAAAGGCAGACAATCTCTTATTGTACAAAATATTAATCCAAACAGTAGCCAGAACAAAATACACAATAAAAAAAAGCAACAAATAAACCCGTGGTGAAATTGTCTTTTCCAGAAGAATTTGGGCCCCCATATGCAGAACCATGTTGTATATCTCTATAAAATTCAAAATCTTGAGATCCCCATGAAGGCACTGAGGTTAAAATTCAAACCTTCACGTAAAATTGGCATTGACACATGGCTGGGCAAGGTGCACCAGGTGGAGAGGAAGCTAACCCATGTGGTCCGTGATCGTGGGAAGGCCGGACGGCGCTGAAATTTGCAAAACTTGGACCCTGTTGCGCAGACTTCGCAACTGTCATTCTTCAGGGAAGAAATCCGAACATTGCAGGGTTGGAGGTGATAGAGGGGAGTGAGGCAAGGTTGCTGTTGGTGGAATCTAGCGGTGATGCGAGGTTGTTTGTGGTGATTCTTCCAATTGGTGGTGGAATGATGGGAGGTGATAGAGGGGAGTGAGGAGATGTTGTCTGTGTTGATTCTTCCAATTTTTAGTTTTTATAGGGCATTTTCCGTGTTTTCAACGTTTTCGAGTTTTTGGCTTGAAAATACTCAAAAGGACCAAACGGTCGTTTTGAGTTTTATGTACAAATTTTATTTTTTTAATTTTTTTCAAAAATGCATTTTTGAAAATAGGAAAGAGAACGCATTTTCAGTGTTTCGAAAAATCGAAAACAAAAAACGGTAAAGAGAACATGCCCTAAGTAATTATTATAAAAGATTCATCTTATCATGAAAGATATGCCAAAAGATATCCTTGATTATTAGAAGTCATATCTTATCATGAAAGATATGCCAAAGATATCTTAAATTTGTTAGAAGTCTAATATAAGAAATGATAACTTAAATTTAATAAATCATTATATTTTTTTCCTAAACAAATCTAAAAAGAAAAATCAATGATGGTATACAAAATATTCCACGCTAGATGTATATATATAATACGAAATGAGATCCTGTTATACAATGAAAAATAATAAAATTCGAAAATTCTGGACGGATCTACTTACCATCCCAATCAGCCAGGGTTGCGTGCCTGTTAGGACCTGTATTATGTTTCACGTTTTTAATAGTTATCTTGATATCTAAAAATCAATACATACATTAAGCCAATAAATTAATATGTAAAAATATGAAACATTTTTTCAACAATCTCTCCCCTTGGATTTTCTCAATTTCAAAAAGTAATACTAGATTTTTAGTATCATGTATGTGATAACTGTGATCAAGTATTCCATATGATCTACTCATCTTTAGTTAGCATAGTTGAAAAATAGTTATTTACATTCCATCGCCCGAACACATACTCCCCCTAGCTCAAACATCCTAATCAATTTTTTAAAGCACTGTATTTTAAATTCATGGAGTTGAATGTCAGACTACCATAGGGGTAGCTCTTCTCTCATGATTTATTTTTATTATCAAGAACAGATTCACACGTTTATGGTGGTAGACCTCTCCTCCAATACACGTGCATGTTTATATATCATATTGTAGTGCAGAGAGACATAAATGTTGACCATAGGTGTACACTCAAACACTTGTCACCTTAAGATAACAACCTAGTCATTAGATGGACACAATTGAAGTGGTCACAATGTCCTAATAGGTATACTTACTTGACAATGATTTACCATAAGTTATAGTGAGCACACCACACTGATAGGAGAATCCAAGTTCATTTCAACAATTTCAAACCAATCAAAAATTCACATTTTGTCACATTTGCAAGAAATAAACAAATATTTCTCTTTATCCTTTTCAATTTTTTTTATATAAATAAATGCAATACAACTACGCACAAAGTGAACATATAAAATGAAACAGTAAAAGATAAACCGGTCTAATGCATCATACATATGCCCAAGATTTTTCAAAAAAGTTCCAAATTTGATAGTATATAAAGCCTTGAGTTCTGTGACAATTATATTCTCTCAACTAAGTCTCCAATGTGTTTAATCCTAGAATGTTGAATAAGATTCTTAGATATATTATTTCACACTAGTATTATAACAAAATATGGTAATAGAGTATTGATTAATAACATAGTCACTAAGCATTTGCTTCATCTAGAGTAGCTTTGTACATCAACTAATGGTAGCAATATACTCAAAGCTTGTGGCAGACAAGGATATAGAGTTTTGTTTCTTAGCCAAGATATGAAATTACTACCTTTGTAGAAAAAACTTCCAAATTTAATTTTCCTATCATCTATGTTTCCAATCCAATCAGCATCTTGATATCCTTCAAGATGAAAATTTGAATCTTTAGTGTACCATAAAGCAAAGCTAGAAGTGCTATTCACATACTCAATGACTCGTTTAACAAAAGTAAAGTAGGATTCTTTTGGTTTGATTTGATATCTTGCAAATACTCCAATATTGAAAGCAACGTTAGGAAGGTTTGCAATCAGGTACATCAAACTGAAAATCATTTTCCTGTATAGGCTGGGGTCGACGTCCTTGTCCTCCTCATCTTTGTAAATCTTTAAGCATGTAGCCATGGGAGTCCTGACCGCTTTGGTGTTTTTTACACCAAATTTCTTTACCAGATTTTTCGCATACTTCTCTATGAGATGAAAGTCCCTGTAAACTCAAGAAATAGTTTAGTTCACCAACATGACAAAAAGTTTTACAATTAAATTGCATCTAAAGTAGAGACTGTAGTGTCATCGCATGACAGAAGGTGGATCTATTGAAGAATACTTAATTATTTCTAAAGAAATTGTTTATGATCTGGAGATCGTGGAGGTTAAGTACGATGAAGAATATTCAGGATTGATTTTGTTGTGTTTGCTATCTTCTTTATATAAGACTTTCAGATATACTACTATATAAAGTCATGACACTCTCATTATGGACGAAGTAAATGATGCTCTGATCACTAACTAGAAGATGAAGTAGCTTGTGATTGGATTTAACGCTCAAACAGAAGGACTTGTTATTGTTGGGAAGACACATGAAAGGATTCCGATGGTGATATGAGGGATATATTGAGATCTAAAAACGGAGATAAAATTTGTAATTACTACAAGAAGAAAAGGCATATCAAATCTAACTGCTATAAATTGTAGAATAAGAATAAAAGAGTTGTTACTAATCAAAAGGAAAAACAACTGGAAAATCTGGGTGAAGCCATGTTACAGAAGATGACCAAGTGAGGAGAACTTCTATTTGTTTCCAATGACGACTTCAAACCTTGTAAGGATTGAATTCAGGTTGCACGTTTCATATGTGTCCCAATTGGGACTTGTTTTCATTGTATGAAATGATCTCTAAAGGTCTTGTGTAAATGGAAAACAATGCAACTTGTAAGATAGCTGGTGTCAGAACGGTCAGAATTAAAATGTTTGAATTAAAATGTTTGATGGGGTTTTCATGCTACTTGGTGATGTGTAACGTATTCCACATCCGAAAAGAAATCTTATCTCTTTGATTACTCTTTGTTCAATAGGGTATAAGTATAGTTGTGAAGGTGGAGTCGTGAAGGATAGCAAAATTGTTTTCTTGTTAACCGCTCATCCTCAACTATCATTGACAAAAATACTCCAGAAAGAAGTATGGTCCGGTACTCCTCCCAATTACTCTGACTTGAAGACATTTAGGTGTTGTGCTTACGCTTATGTTGATAATGAAAAATTGGAGCCTAGATCTAGAAACTATATATTACTTGTCTATAAGTCCCATGTTAAGAAATATAAGCTACGTTGTCCATAAACAAGTAAAGTAATTATCAGTAGAGATGTTATATTATATAAAAGTGCAATACTTCATGGCTTGCCTTCTAGAGATTTTTGTGATACAAATCTTAGGAATTAAACATGCAGGTGGAGTTTGAGATTAGTTAAGAGTCTATATTGGAGTCTATATCTCAGTTTAGCTCAGAAGTAAAGGATAATTCCGATTTGTCATCGCCACCAATACCACCGCATTATTCTATTGCTAAAGATGGGCCCATAAGAGATATTAGATCTCCACAGAGGTACGATGAGCTTGATTTGGTTGCCTATGCCTTAGATGTGGTAGAATGCATTAATTCAAGTGAAGAACCTTCTGCTTACTCAGAAGCAATTAGTTGTGATGAATCTAGTAAAGGGATAATTTCCATACAAGAAGTGATAGAATCATTTCAAAATAAAAAAATAAAAATAGAACATGGAATTTAGTGAGATTACCTAAGAATAAGAAAGCTTTTAGTTGTAAATGAGTTTTCAATAGGAAAGAATGTGCAACAAGAGTTGAATAAGCAAAGTATAGTGCAAGATTAGTTACAAAGGAATAAAGTTAGATTTTTTGTATAGACTTTATAGATATGTTCTCTCTAGCTGTAAAGCATAGTTCAATTCGAGCTTATCTTTGTATTTTGGCGAATTTTGAATTTGAGCTTGAGCAGTTGAATATGAAGACAACATTCTTACATGAAAAACTTGACGATGACATCTACATGCAACAGTTATAGGGTTTTATGGTTATAGAAAATGATGACTACGTGTGCTTGTTGAAAAAGTCTCTTTTATGGCCTCAAACAATTGCCTAGACGGTGGTATAAAATTTTTGACTCATTTATGTGTTGGGAACCTACTTAAACATGCGCAGCGGAAGTAAAGCGATTTCGATTCCCAAACAAGGATCTACAGTGTGTTTAGATAGAAACTGTGTTTAGATTAATACCTTTTAATGAATTT
>CAIGRL010135775.1:0-15539 GCA_903798325.1 Fraxinus xanthoxyloides | reverse complement strand
TGCTTAATTGCTCGAATCATAAGGCTACAAAGACAATTATAAGATATGACTCACATGTTTTTTTGTATAATATATTTTTTCTTTTCAAATTCAATTATATTTTTTTCTTTTTAGGAAAATATACAAAAGTTTATGTCAACTAATTTAAAAGTTATTCTACACAAGTGATAGTCATTCTAAATCTCATACATATGGTCAAATCCCACTCATAAGAACTTATTGTATGCAGTGCATAATATAATGAAATAACCTATATCAAGTGCTCCAAATAAGTTCTAGATAAATTTAATGGAAATTTTATTCACTATTCATTAATTATATAAGTACTTGATTACAAAGTAACATGTCCAAAATATTATTATAAAACGATCTTTTTCTTTTTCAATTTTTTTTAAAATTTTATTTTCAATATAATAAATAAAATGAAAAACAAACAAGGAAGCAGTTTAGAGTGCATGCATGAATAGTTAGTGAATTGAGTCATCAACTCAATCAAATGACTCATTTGATTAGTCAAGAATCTAACATGACTAGTTAGATCTTATTTGTTTTTCCTAATCAAGGACTTACGGTATTTAGGTATAATATGACCGAATTCACCACAATCATGACACGTATGAATGAATTTAAAATCATAGGTTTTAAATTATGAACCTTAGGTTGGGGAAATATTTTTTGAACAATTGATCTAGGTTTTTGGACATCTACACTTTCTCTCTTGTTCCTACATAAGAGTTGGTAACATTTAGGTCTCATGTGTCCTAATTTACCACTATGGTGACACTTGGTGATGAATTTAGGACCAACTCTAGGTTTCAAGTTTTGAACCTTATGATTGATCGGGAGAGGTAACTTATTTTTAGTAGAATGAGCAATATGAAAATTTGTTTTACTGACGCATAAATCTCCTCTAGTCTCATCTATTTTATTTTGACATATCATGTTACCAATCTTCTTACATTCACTAGATAAGAATTGCAGTTGTGTATTTGATTTTTCAAGATCATTTATAAGAGTTTTAACCTTAATTTCTAAGGACTTTTTCAACATTTAATTCATTCAATAATTTGGTAGATTCCTCTAGTTTAATTACAAGAGTCCCTTTTTCTAATCCAAGCTTATTTAGTTTCTTAAAAATTGCTCTATTAAGCTTATGTAATTTGAGACTCTCCTTATACAGTTCATCATAACCCTCATGAATATTCATATCAAAATGTGATTGATTCATCTAAATAGTTTTTGGATCAAGAATCGCAATTAAGCTCTAATACCAATTGAAATTTTAAATTAGCCAAATAATTTAGACCCAAATGCTAAATTAAACCAATTAAAAGCAACAAGTCACTTATCAATTATTTCTAGATGATTAAGACAATGAATTCAATTAATGCCTATGGTTAAACAATTGCAAACATTCAGATCAAGGCAACTAGTAAATAAATAACACCAAATATGATCACAGAGGAAAATCCCAACTTAGGATCAAAAATTCCGGGAAAACTTGCTAGTAAAATTCACTAAAAAAGTTAACTTATAATTAGTTGGGACTCTACTAAACTCTAGCCGACTCTAACCAACTAACTTGTAGATCACCAAGAAACTCCTACGATTGTGCACTTCACATTTCTCATAACTGTGAAAGCTAATTGGCAAAGATTTTGTTTTGGTATTTGATCAAATGATCTTTTTTATGATTTGATCTGTAGGCATCTGCAAGAGATATTAGAATATGTTGACTTACAACAAGGCTTTGCTAAATGGAACAATATATGGGTTGAATAATGAATAAATAGTATTGTGGTTGAATCAAGAAATCAATTAAAGGATGTTTGGATCTTCAAAGAATGATCTCTATTATCAAAATATTGTTGAACCACAATTTTCGACGTCCCATATGATATATATTTATAATGGGCAGTGTTTGGGATGAAAAAAAAACACAAAATCAGTTTTAGAATTGAATATTATTTTTTTTCGGATAACCACGTCACTCGAGCTCCAGGCAAGCAAACAGTCGAACAACGATCGGTATATTCGTCATGGCTTTCTCTCTCAATGTCCGATTGAGACAATTCAAAGTGCGTTGAAAAGTTAACTCAAATTGCTACAATTCTTCTATATATAGTATTTTTCAAATTTGAGTGTTTTTTATGTGAAAAATGTGTCACAACTTGTGATGAGTATTTGGAGCAAAACATGTACAGCATTTTGATATTCCTTTGACTTCTAATTGCATTACATTAATTATATGTGATCCTCTTGAATATCTTGACTCTTCCAAAGACTATACTACCAAACCCTATCTTGACTCTTCCAAAGACTATACCACCAAACCCAAACTATTTTTAATATAATTATGACTCAGTAATTCCTATTTTAGCTTTGATTATAACTCGATAAACTCCTATTACAATTCAATTATGACTTGATTTGGGCTAAGGAAATTGCCAATTATAAATTTTGAAATTACTAATTATAATTTGGACTTAACAATCTTAATCCGTCTTAGGTGAAATTTTTTATTTAATTAGCAATTAGGTTTAGGCTATTTAATTTGCAGCTACATGGCACTTTGTTTCTTGGCTTTTGATAGTTAAATAAGGTATAAATGAGTTTATCTCAATTTATGCTGATAATTTGATATTTTTTTCGGTCAATGAATATATTTATAAGAATTAATACGCAGTATTTGCATTCAAATCAACTAATCAACGAATATATTTATAAGAATTAATACTCGGTATTCATGTACAAATCAGCTAATCTTGATTGTCAATTCCTCATATTCTATCCTTTCTCGGTATTCAATTGAAATCAATGAATTTCGATATTTATTTGTCAATATTCACACTCTCGTCCATGTCGATTGGTATCAAAGTTCAATCATGCTCCTGATAGAGGCTGGATTTTATTGGTGTTTCTAAAAAGCTCGCCTAGGCGACGCAAGCTTGAAGTTCGGGCAAAACTTCTCACTTCACGCCTAGATGTTTTTTTTTTCCAATTCTTAAACGGTTGGATTTTTTTTACATCTCTTTCGTCCTCCCTATGTGTGCTTTATTAGTTTTTTATTTTTTTAAGTCTTTTATTTGATTTTAGCTTATTATTTTTTTACTTTTAAGAAATTTTCATTATTTTTTATTTTTTAAATGATTTTTTGCACAAAAGATAAAAATGGCTTTATATAAATAGTTAAATAAAATTTTAAGTCATTGTGTTATCTACTTTATGTAATTATAATCTTGAGGCTCGTTAATTTATTGCAGACTCCAAAAACATGTATGAAATTCCTAAAAATTTATTAAGTATGATTTGTTTGGTTGAAATTGAAACTGTGAAAATTATTCTAATTTTCTCAAAAACTTAAAAATTGTATAATTGATTAATGATACAAATTATTAAGTAAATATAATATTTTATAATTTTAGATGTTTGATATGTATTATGTTAATTATTAAATAATTTTTAAAGTGATTAGAAATTCAAAATAATATTAAAAATAAGAAAACATATTTTTACACCTAAGTTTCGCCTCTACTCGTAGATACACTTTATGTTTTTTAGAACATTCATTTTTATTAGTGAAATTCAATGACGTGTTGTATATTGTGATGAATTCCTTTTTGTCCCTTTCAATACAGATAAGTTGATTTGACATTCATTTTTGTCCGCCTTTTTCTTTCTTTCAATTTCTTATTTATTTATTTATTATTTTTTTTTTTCACAGTGGATGATGATATTAATCGAGCAACGGTTTCTTCTCATACTGCACTGGGTAAAGGATCAGAGGTAAAATTGCAGTTTGATGATTTTGTCGAAAATTATTGTGATGAAATTGCAAGTCTAGAGACTTGGAATAATGGTAAGGTTTACACGAATAGGAATGCAAAAACGGTTATTAAACTGAATAATTGAGTTCCATGGGTAACCTGCAAGGATAATGATTGAAGAGACTATTCTAATTTTTTTCTTTCATTAAACTGTAGAAGCCCATTATTTGTAGAGCTGGTTAAGTAATTTGGGAGGAACAAATTTAAGGTGCATTGTTGGAGGTCGCTTCACTACGACCAACAGTGAATATGATGCTCCAATAGATAAATATGCTGTGAATGGAGAATTCAAATGACAGTCATTTGAAAGAGCTTCATAAGGATATGAAATCTGGTGAAGAAGATGTAATTTCATCAAACTTTCCGAGAGAGCAATGCCATCATAAGGGTAAAGACATTTGCAGTTTTGGTACTTGTACGTCTACACAATCCAAGAGTTGACGGACAGTGTAACCATTGATTTAAAATGTTTACACCTTATGGATTGTCAAACTACCTATACAAAATTATTGTACAAGTAGTATAACTCTCAAATTTATTAATCGCACAATACCTCTCACCTTTCTCTACCGTAACTCTACAAGTAATGGCCTAATGTCCCCTCCATCCATAATAGTTCTTTTCATTAATACCAATTCCTTTATTTAAGGATAGGTGATGAAGCCGAATACTACGATGAAGCTAGGGTATCTGGCTTTGACTATTTATTTTTTTCATTTTATTTTATTATCATTTCTTTCACTTTACGTTACGTTACTCAGGGCAATTTATCTTTTTTTAAGTTTAGGGTTTTTTATACTTGAGAGTTTTCTATTTAAGCACTTTATAGCTTGTTCTTTTTAGTTGGTGGACTATTAAATAAAAATTGAGATACTTCTCAAAGCTGTCAGATTTTCAGCATTCTTCGGAATCAAAGGATTTTTGGTTACTGGACTCCAAGCATTTGTAGAACCAAGATGTTTTTGATTCGGTGTTATTCTCGCTTCGCGTACTAATAAACCAAAATTGTGGACATCTTTTCAAATCCCTACAAAACATCATTCGAATCCATCTGAGCGTGCAAAGCTTGCATCTTCACATGCCACAATGGAAATCTAGTGCTGAGATCCATAAGAAGAATATCATATTTTATGGTTGTCATCACGAACAAAACCTCAGACAAATCAAATCTTAAACTCTGATATCATTTGTTAAGAATTAAAGATGAAATCATATGCCATAATATGAAGTAAAAATCAAAGCACAAGAAGAACACAAGAAATTTGGCCAAAAAAATGAAAATTCACTATAATATGGAGAAATAATACAAAGATATTATATTTACAATATTATCTAGCTTGCCTAATTTGTAAAGAATAGTCAATTATGTATATGATACATGTCAAATAATAGTCCTAAAAATGGAAATAGCATAAAAAAAGTCAAAACGTGAAACGAATTATGGGCCGGATGCCACTGTCGCTCGAATGCCACCTTGCAGGAAGCGAGCAGCAAAGGCACCACTCAAGTGGTAGGTTGGCATCAAGAGGGCACCACTCCTTATTTTGTGTGGTAGAGTGGGAGCTTGGTGCGCAATTGTAGGGAATACAGGTAAATCACTTCTTCATCTATATTTTGATTTCTTCAAGCCCCACTTCCACTAATCAACAAATATGCAATGAAATTTGGGTCAAACTTTAAAAAGTATATTTTTTCAAGATTCTTGTGCTAGAACCTCTCAACAAGATGAATATGGACACATTTTAGACCGTTCTTGCCTTCCTCATTTACTTTCAATGCCCTCAACATTTTTGAGAAGAAGCTATACTTATTTTATTAACACTGTTAACCATGTTTCCTCTTCAATCATAAACCACTCTTGATGAATAGTAAAATCAAAGACCTTATGATTTATTAATTTCCTTTCCCTTTTCCACTTATTTCCTTTTCCAAAGCTTTCCTTTTCCCTTGTATTTAATATTTGAATTTCTCCCATTAATTTACACGTCTTTTCCTTCAGTCTTGTGTTTGAGTGTAGGGATTCACCCTGCTGTAGCCGGAATATTGATTTCATTTCTTTTATTTGCACAAGCCTTTCCCTTTATTTTGTAGCTGGGAAATGGGTCCCATATTGTAGCCCACTCTTTTTTATTTCTCTCTGTCAACCTAACTTGACTTATTCCTCTCGAGTTTGATGATTGGCTTCTAAAAGAATGTTTAAAAACACTATTAGTTACTTAATGAACAATCTAATATTATGCTAGTTATTGATTTTCATTTTGTTTCGACGGAAGAGGGTAGTGAGAAATTGATTTTTTTTTTTTAAATATTTTTTTAATAATTTATTTGGGCTCATTTGTACTTCTTTAAAAAAATTGGGGTTAGTTGCTGATACTACCAAAAATCGTATATGTTGATTTTCGAGTTTGATGACTGAGAATGAGTACGAACGAGATCTTTTTGTAATTGAAACAGAGGCATCGAGGTGTGTCCTCGTCGCCCCCTCCAACGCTCAAGTCGGAGAGAGAATTTGTGAAAAAATATATACTGAAAAATTATGTAAAAACGTATCTAGATAATGAATTAGGGTGATGTATTTATAGAGATAGGTAATACTTTTCTGGTAGGATTTTGTTAGCTATATGTCCTTATTCTTAGAAGTCCTGTTTTAAGATAAACATTGGATTGTAACTGGAGATCTAGTTAGAGTTCATTTATAATCTTTTCAAAAACAAATTCCTCTTAGACATGAGTCTAGGATTGAGATATTTGGATAAGTTTAGAATTCTGATTAGATAGGGTCCATCGAAATCTAGGCTAGAAAGCATGTTGGGCAAAGGGAAGAACCTCGAGGATATGTGTATCGAGGACTATTGTCACCAAATCCCTTAAAAATATGATGGAAGTCCTCGAGCATACTCGAGGACCGCATGGATTCCCGAGGATAAGGCCTCTATCAAACAATAAGTATTAAAGCTCGAGATTATAGTTCTCGAGCTAACGATGTGACCATATCAGTGGCCTCGTGCAACCATGCTCAAGATTCGAGGATAAGTGCAATATCATCGGAGTCCTTGGTGTCAGATAATCGAACATATGCTCTGGGATGTTCATATCCTCGAGGGCTTACGTGACAATGACGTCAACCCTAGATGAGAAAAGATGGTAAAAAATGGCGTTCCCTAGATGTTCGACACGTGGCCTAATCTAATGGCTGAGGAGGCGTCCCTCGGCCTTCCTCATTGAGGCTATAAATACCTCCATTTCTCTTTCATTTTTCATATGTTCACTCTCAGTAAGTTTCTTGGCAATCCTCGAGATCGAGTTTAAGGTAAAAGCTTGAGAACTTAAGTTGCTTCTTTAGAAAAAATTTACTTAGGATAAGATGTTGAGTAGTGATAGTGACTAGTCGTCCTCAGGGTTAGGAACCAATCCTGATGACTTAGGATGCTCGATCATTCCTATTGTACTTTCTATTCATGCCTAGCCTCAAGCTCAGGAAAACTAGATCCCCTTCAAATATCTCGACCAATCCTATAGATTTAAAGAGACCTAGAAGTATCGATGGCTAGTGAGTATAGAATAATGTCGGGTTGTGATATTAGAACGCTAGAGCACGGAGATAGGATGGTTATAGCTCGGGAAGGGGAGTTTGTCATTTTCAAAGATTATTTGAAGGAGTGATTTAGGTGGCCCTGCAAGTATCTGGGTATGTTCACTTATTTTTCATAGCCTGTAGGTATATGGTAATCACGCCCTACCTCGACCTCTGTAAGATGGTATTTGATTTGAAACAACTTCATCAGCATACATGCTTCACCTATCTTTCATCCCGGTGAGGGTTTAAGATACCGAAGATGCCTAGCTCGTTGAAAGTGCGGAAAGAAAAGTGGTTCTATGTCATACTTCAAGATCTTGATCTTCTATTTAGTCCTCAGTGGGGATTTCTAGATACATCGAGATTTTGTGTAGGTCAGGCTTATTTCAAGTGTTTAGAGAGGGATAGGCAGAAGTTCAAGAATCTCGAGCCTCTTGTCTATGATATAGATGACATCCTCGGGGATGATATTCTCGATCTTTTAGATCTAAAAGACATTGAGAGTGGGACTTGTACTTTGGTTATTAGTTAATTTGTATACTTTTGGTATTGCGCTCAGACTAATAATCTGGTGAGTTGTGCAGGAATGACGTTTGATTCATATGCTCTTCGTCATGCTGTAGGCAAGAAAAATAAAGCCCTAGAATCTCAGGCCCAGGTCAATAAAAGGGCAAAAAGAGACCTTGGGGATGTAGGGTCAGGCTATCCAGAGAGTGGGCCTAGCGAATCGTCAAGGATGAAGGTCACGTCGCCGGGCATAAAGAGTCGATACCTTATCGAACAACCCATCAAAGTACCCCTCGGGGAACTCCTTAGCCTCAAACTACACTTAAAATAGTCCTCCTGGAAGATGAGGCCATTCCACCAAGGTCTGGTCATTTCGAGGACCATGAAGTATGCCACTTGGTGCCAAGCATAATTGACAAGTATCGAGAGGACATTGGATCTGACGAGGGTATGAAGGTCCTCGAGAGCTTGATGATGAAGGTGAGCTCATGCCTTTTTCGTTTATTACTATTCAATGTTTTTATCCTAATGTATGGGCTCATGTTCATCTTTCTTTTCAGACATTAAGCATTGCTCGGGGTCTTTCACTAAAAAGGGTGGATGAGTCCCACAAGATGGTCGGCCTTATCGAGGATGCTAAGGCTCGGGATAAGAAGATCTCTAATCTAGAGGCTGAGAGTGTCATCCTCGTAAAGGAACACGATGAGGCCGAAAAGAGCTTCGGAAAGCTAAAGATGAGGTCGGAGTTGCTAGGGACGAGGTTGAGGAATTGAAGCTAGAGCTCGAGCGTGCTCAAAAAGATTTTGAGGTCAAGCTAAGAGAAGCCCGAGACCTTGCTATCGACGAGTTTAAGAATTCTCGAGACTTTAATGGGCTGAAATGTAAGTATGCTATGAGGTCATATTTTCACACTTTGAAGGAGGCTCGAGCATTCATACGTTCGAGGCCTGATGCTAACCCCGAGGATTTGAAGAGTATTTCTGAAATCGGTGAAAACCTCGAGCTCTCAGAGTCTGAAGATGCGACGGATGATCAAGAGGTCGACATCGAAGGCGATGCTGTTGAAGATGACCACCCAAGCCCTATCAATGACCCAGGGGCTGAAGCTTAAATTAGGGTGACATTGATTTTGTAATTCCATATATGTTTGATATGGGCTAAAAACATATTATTTTGTTAATTGCTCATCCATTTATTTATACATGCATCTTGATTGAGCTCAAATATTAAAAACTCAAGGAATGTAGTTCTTTAGAGCTCAAGTAATCTGTTAAGAAAATTAGGTTTCGAACTCGAAGATCTTTAAATTATGGAGATCGACCTATTTAAAATTGGACTAACCACGCAAAAACTCGACCAATTTAGAACTGAAAGATCGAGTAGCCTTTAGCAAAACTTTGAAGTACAAAGTTATAAACTCGAGGATCTTGTAAAGCTCAAGCAATTTCAAAATTTTAAATATCAAGTTACAAAATCGAGGAACATGAAACTCGAGCCTCTTTAGGATTAATTTATCAATCAAGTTAGGAATTTGCTCGATGAGCTTGAAGCTTGAGCAACTTTATCAATCAAGCTCAGTTAGGATTTATTTTTCAATCAAGCTAGGAGCTCGAAGAGAATGAAAGCTGGAGCAAATTTTGAGCTACTTGTATGGGGCAAGGCTTCGAGATGCTTGCACGAGGCAAAACTTCATGGCCATTTGAGATGAACAACATATTTTATTGGGATAGGATCCTGACTCTATTTAATCTAGACATACTTATCTTGATTAAAAATTTAGTATATGCACGTTGGCCCCACCATCTAAAATGTAAAAAGAATCAGGGCATGCAAGCCTGACAGACCAAAGAAGAGAAAATCCACTAGGTAGAAGTAAAACAAACTACTTGTAATAAATCTTCAAATTATTAGCATTCTACGACCTCAAGGTGTCTTTTGAGATATATGCTCCTTTGTAGACTTATCGTATGACTTCAAAAGTTTCTTCCCAAATGGGTCCTAACTTGCCCATGCATGTCCAGCTGCTTCAGCTCTTCTTAAAATGAGATCTCCAACTCTGAACCTTTTGGATCTTACCCTGCTATTGAAGTGTCTAGCCATTCTGTTTTGTTAAGATACAACCCTTATGGTAGCTTGTTCTCTTACTTTTTTATGAAAGTCAAAGTACTCTGTTGTGTGCTGCTCAGAGTTGGGCCCAAGTCTATGAGGCTGACAATCTGATTTCAATTGGAAGTGTAGCCTCATCACAAGATGCCAACATAAAGGGGGTCTCACATATCGTGGTTTTGTGAGACGTTCTTTATGTCTAAAGTATAGATGATAGATCATCAGACCAAACTTCTCTGGCTTCCTCGAGCTTCGTTCGAAGGTTCTGTAAGACAATCTGGTTCGTAACCTCAGCTAGACCATTGCTTTGAGGATGTGAAACTCATGTAAGATATTGGTAAATTCCCAAGTTGGTGCAAAAGCTTCTGAATTGTGGGTTATCAAATTGTCTCCCGTTGTCAATTATGAAGATCATGGGTATCTTGAACCTGCAAAAAATGGACTTCCAAGTGAATGACCTTAGCTTAGGCTCTAGAATTTTTGCCAGGGGCTCGACCTCTGCCCACTTATTAAAGTTCTCCACAGTTACAACAACGAACTTCAATTGTCCTCGAGCTAGTGGAAAGGGATTGAGGATGTCCATGCCCTATTTCTCAAATAGGGTTGCACAGTGAATGAGGGTAAGGTTCTCAGTAAGAGAATGGATGATGTTGTCGAACCTCTAACACTTGTCACATCTCTTAACTTAGTCAACATCTTTCTTCATGGTAGCCCAATAATACTCGTATCTAATAAGTTTAAAGGCTAGAGCCCATGCTCCTTGGTGGTTCCCACATACACCTTCATGGACTTCCGCCAGTACTTTGGACGCTTTCGAAGGTTTAAGGCACCGAAGGTATGGAAGAGCGAAACTTTGGCAAAATAAGACTCCACTGATCATGTAATACCTTGATGCTCGGGCTCATATGCTCCTGGCTGTCTGTGGATCCTCGGGTAAATTCCCATTAATAATAAAATCAACAATTGGGTCCATCCATGATGGTTCATGATCAATGTCCATAATGTAGGGTTTTTGATTTATGCTCGGCTCTACCATACATCTAACGTAGATTGTTCTATCAAGTGGATCAATTATCATGAAGACAAGTCTAGACAAGGCATTGGCCTTGCAATTGTCAGTTCGGGCTATGTTTATGATTTCACAACTCTTGAACTGCCTTTGAAGATTATTAAATTTTAGGCAATATAAGCTCATATTTTCATCTTTTCTTTCAAATGCCCCTTCGATCTGGCCAACTACAAGTTGTGAATCGCTGAAAATTTTGATGTGATCAAAGTTAAGCAACAACTGCTTTGTAATTTGCCTTATTTTCTGTAGCATCAAATTCAAATCGAAGTGCATATTGTATTTCTACACGTCTTTCTGGGCTGATGAATATGAATCCCACACTCAAGTCTAAGGAGTTTGATGCTCCATCTACAAATATCTCCCATGTGTCCATAGCAGCAATGGTCGGGTTGTCTCTTGGCCCTCGAGGCTTTGAGTGAGTTCTACTATGAAGTCAACCAAGGCCCATGCCTTGATAGAAGGTTAGGGCTTGAACTCGATGTTAAATTCACCAAGTTCAATTGCCCATATCAATAGTCTACCACTACTTCAGGCTTCTGGAATATGTGCTTGAGTTGTTGATTTATGAGCACTATAATTGGATGAGATTGGAAATATTACGTAGTTTTGTGCAGCAACCACGAAGGCAAGAGCAAGTTGTTCGGCTAACGTATAACTAGTCTCTGTATCAAATAACACCTTCCTTACATAATAAATTGGTTGTTAAGCCTTGTTCACCTCTTTTACCAATACGCCACTTACCGCATTTTGAGAAATTCCCAAGTTTAAAAAAGAGAGTATCTCAAGGCTCTAGCTTTGTGAGGACTCACGAGGTTGCCAATGTTTGTTTGAGCTCAGAAATGCCTTCTCACCAAAGCATTTATCGTGAGGATGTGATAAGTCCTCCATGTCTTGTGACCCAAATGTGATGTCTTCTAGGTTATCGTGAATTTGCCTTGAAGTTGGGCTATACTGCCCAGCATACTGCTTACGTCCATTGTTCAAGTCTCTTCCAGATGCTATACCCCCAACATTAATGTTAATGGTTTTTGCTATAGGCTTGTCATTCTCCCTTCCTTCGAGACATTTTCCATTAACACAATCATTGCTTAGGCCTTGTTATGGCGATGTATGAACTTAGGAATCCCCTTTTTATTAGCGTCTCAATCTCTCGCTGTAGGGCTTTGCAATTCTCCATTATATGCCTATGATCCCAATGATAACCACAATACTTGCTCTTATCTCGAGTATTTTGAGGGGACTATAACCTTGAAGGCCATTTAAGCTCCTTCATATCCTTGATATCCATTAAAATGTTAGAGCTAGAAGTATTCAATTGGATGAAAGACGCTGCTTGTGTCTTCTACGTTGCTTGTGTCTTCTATCTCTGTTTATTCATGGGAACTTCTAGACGAGAAGTAAGATCATGTTGTCTTTTGTGTTCGGGTTTCTCGAGGTAGGATGAGGAGTTCTTCTTCGGTTCAATATCTTATCCATATTAATATATTTTTTAACTCGGGTGAGGAGCTTGGTCACTAACTTCGGCTGGGTTTTTGACATAGACGTTTTGAAGGCCTCGCATCTCATGGCATAAGTGAGGGCAGAGATTGTTGTTGTAATGTGAACGTCGGGTATATCAAGTCTTTCCTTGTTGAATCTCTTCACGAAGTTATGTAGGGATTCGTTCGATCCTTGGAGAAGCTGCATGAGAGAAGCTGTTATTTTCTTGATGCTACTAGCAAAGAAAGCGAAAGACTTGTTGGTCAAATTACAGAATAAAGCAATGGAATTTGACTCTAAAGTAGATAACCAATCCCTAGTAATGTTAGTCAAAACTTGTGGAAAAGCTTATACATCACAAGATTTGGTGCCACTTGTAGATTCATGACGTTCGTATATACATTGAGGTGATTGATGGGGTCAATGGTCCCATCTTACTCCTTCATGTGGGGAAGTTTGAACCCGTCTGGAAGCGATAGGAAAGCACTTCCAGTGTTAAATGGAGTGTTGGGGGTAAATTTTGTCATCCACTGAGTGTTCTGTTGTAGTCTAGCAGCGATCCCATCTTGTATGAGTCGGGCGAGTTCACTTGTGACCATAGTAACCAACCTCGAGGTTGAGGCCACTAGAGGTATGCCTGAGGCCTCTAATCCACCATTGTCTAGGGCATTAAGGATATCTCGAGCTCGAGCATCGGCCATGAATCCCCTTAGTTGTCATACTATAATGGCTGAGGTCGTGCCTGCGTCGGATGAGAATTTCTCTGGATTAGCACTTTAGTCATCGTTGCAACTTGTTGGTGGATTTCTTCGAAGGCATCCGCGGTAACCACATGTGGTTAGGGAATTGGTATTGTTGATGATTCTTCTTGATGAGCTGGGGGCTCCACAGTAGGATGTGGACCCAATGTAGATGATCTTACTGAAGGAAGACCTGAACGTTTGTCGACCATGGCTTTTGGTAGCGTTTTCCATAGACGGCACCAATGATGGTACGAAAAATCGTATCTGTTGATTTCCAAACTTGATGACTGAGAAATACCATGAATGAGATCTATCGATACCTGAAACAAAGGTGTCGAAGTGTTTTCCCTTCGGCCCTCCGATGCTTAAGTTAGAGAATTTATGCGCGAGACTAAGTGCTGAAAATATGTAAAAGCATATTCGAATAATGTGTAAAAGATTTGTATTTATAGAAGTAGGTAGCTCATTCCTGGTAGGACTTGGTTAGTTATGTGTCCTTATACTTAGAAGTCTTACATTAAGATAAACATTAGATTATAACTGTAAATCTAGTTGCAGTTCATTTATAATCTTTTCCAAAATAGACTCTTGTTAGACATAGGAGTCTGGGATTGAGATATTTGGATAAGTTTAAAATTCTAATCAAGTAGGGTCCATCTACATCTGGGCGAGAAAGAATGTTGGGCAAAGGGAAGTACCCTAGGATATGTATCTCGAGGTAATATCTTGATGTACGACTCATATGTGCTTGGAATTTGATATTGTCCATTAATGAAAAGGAATCTATTTTCAATTCACATTGAAGTTCGTGCACTATCATTTAAATGAATAATTCATCCATGAAATAATTTGAGAATTCATGTTAGAGTTAAAATGAAAGATTGTGTCTTTTCATTTTTAAATTCTTTCATAAACGTCGACTGATCAAATTTTAATTTGTGAAATGTATTCATATATGATTTACCCCGCCTTTATTGTCATAAAGCATTGATTTTATTTCCAAATGAGAGAGGAACCTATATGCTGCCGATGAAAGCAAGTGAGAAATCAAAATTCAGTTTTTGATTTGTTTTTTCTAGAAAGGGCTATTTGGGGTGAAAAATTCTTCTTGTACAACTTTGGGTTACAACAATGAATAATAACCTCTCACAAGGGGATGATGCCCGCGATTATTTTAATCACGGGCCCTACCCCCCTTGTGAAAGGTTGTCATCTATTGTAGTAACCCAAGTGTTGTACATGCAACATCTCTCATTTGGCGTTTAGGTGATGTATGTGGTTGGCGATATTGTTATATTATATATGACACGACGATGTCATATATATAATTGAAGATTCTACATAAGAAAAGAAGCTTAAAAGGAAAAAGTGGTATGCGGTATATACTACATATCATTGAAGTGACATCGAAAACTCAATTCATTGGGTAGTTTGGGCAGAAAAGAAGAGTAACATTGCATATAAGTATTGTGAGCTGTAAAGAGCTTGTTCTTCTTTTTCTTTGCGGAAAGTTTATTATTTTAGAAGACTTCAAATTAGGACAAAGTTGTATATATTTGAAAGATATATAACGGTTCAATGTTATTAAGTGACAAAGGGTGCCAACCATTTATGAAAGCATATTCCTAGCCTAAGTGTTGGTCACTAAATCTGCAGTAAGCTTTCTCATGAGGCAATTACTAAAACCATCATGAATGAAGGGAAACATGTCAACAATTGAATTTGACACTGCATGAACTTTCATGAGACATTGGTACTTGCAGTCATTTTATATAGTTTGAGATGAATTTATGAAATGGATATGGTCTATCTCATAAATGAATCTAACTTTAGAAGAGTTGATAAACTCTATGTTAGAGCCTAACCCAAGATTTGTGGGGGTTGCAATACTATTCGTAGAATACATTCGAATAGATGAATTGTGGGGTAACATATTCTACACGTTACATTCTATATACCTTATAAGTCATAGGAAAATTTTCTATGAAGATAGAAAGGTAGATAGCCCTTGTAAAAATTTTAGAAGTATGAGGATGATTCACATACGTGTTGTGTCCTAAACCAGGAATGGTTAAAATGGAACAGAAGTTGATTATTGCATTTGTATTGGATATGCAATAATAATTGTGGGAACATTAGAAAAATATTTATAAGTTGAACTACGATGTAGTTGATATTTGTCCAGTTGTAAATCGAATACCAATGATTCAAAATTCACTAATAAATTTTAT
>CAIGRL010135751.1:0-19749 GCA_903798325.1 Fraxinus xanthoxyloides | reverse complement strand
AAGAAAAATATGGTATATCCATTGGTTTACAATTTTTTAACTTTAGCATTGATTCTATCGATTGCTACCGCTATTGTGGAGAGAGTGTTTTCTGCAATGAGCAATATAAAGGATAGATTGCATAATCGGATAGGTGATCAGTTAATGAATGATATTACAATTGTTTATGTAGAGAAAAATATATTTTTGAAACTCGATAATGAAATTATTGTGCAACGATATCAAAGTATGAAAACTCAAAAGAAACAAGTGTAATTTATAAACTATATTATTTTTAATATTGTCGTAATATTGTTTTATATTTTTATTATCATTACATCCATGATAAAAACTCGACGTTCAATATCGATAAATTGTGCTCATCCTAAATTACTTTTCTGGCTCCACCCCTGCTCACAACTATCACACCCTCATGTCGCACAAGCCAATCAATTTGTTACGTCAACACTTTTATTTGTCGATAAAGTTGTCTATTTCTACCAAATACTTCAACAAAAACACTTCCAGTATTGTGTGTCCTCGTTACATGAAATCACATAACACTTGAATTGTGCTCCAATACCAATATATATAGGATGTTGTTGAAAAAATATTTTATGTTTTTATATATTATTTTTATTGGCTTACCCTTACTATAGATTGATTTTAAAATATCAAGGACAAAGGAAAAAAAAAAAAAAAGAATGCAGTCCAAATAAGAAGCCCATTATAATTGAACTAACTGGATGATACGAGTTTTCAACAGAATTATGTAACCACGAATTTTAGGTTTTAACACCTAGGACACAATTTTCATTTTCCATATTTCAGTTTATAGAATTTTATTTAGAGAAGATTATATAACTAAGAGGTTAAGTTTCACTAATTTCAAATTTAAGAGATCAAGGTTTAAAATTTCAAATTTTTTCAAATTTTATTTATAAACTAATTAATTAAACATACATTTTATTAATTAAATATATTAAGGTCACAATTCCATATAATTTAGTGACAAATTCCATATAATTGGTCACATATTATCAATTGATCACAAGTCACAATTTTTATATGACACAAATAAAAAATTTATATGTACCAATTTATTCATCGGTAAAAAATCTATCAAATAATAAGTCACATATTATTCATTAGTCACAAATCACAAATTTTATGTCACAAATTATTTTACGGTTACAATTCAAAAGTTTTATAGGTTACAATTTGTTCATTATCACAAATCTATCAAATTAATAAGCCGCATATTATTCATCGATCACAAATTATAATTTTTATATGTCACAAATTATTTTACAATCATAATTCAAAAATATTATAGGTTACAATTTGTTCATCGATCACAAATAAAATATTTATATGTCACAATTTATTTATCGGTCACACATCACAAGTATTATAAGTCACAACTTATTAGACAAACGCAAATTATCAAATTATCGGTCACATTAACAATTTTTTAGGTCACATATTATTTCTTTGTCACAAATTATCGAATTTTAAAGTCGCATTTTAATAGTTAGTCACAATGAACAAAATAATTGATCACATACACCAAAACACCGCACCCCCAATCTCTATCCACCACCAATATTTGGTAACAATCGACCAAATAATTGGTCACAGACACTATCCAACTGCTGCCGACATCGCCACTACCACTACAACACCACAGCACCACCACCGACAAAGCTACCACCACTAGATCCAATACACTCCCAACAAAAATCATCACAACCACCCATGCCATCGCCGCTACCAGCCACCACTGCCCCCATCATCACACAACACATGCCACCAGCCACCCCCACGACCACCACTAAAACAACACCACACACCACACATTACATACCCCCACACCCAATCCCAACCACCGGACATAGCACCGCATCCAACCACCACACACAACATCATGCCCAACCACACCGCAACCAACTATCTCGACAGCTCCACCACCGGGCATATCACATTACCTAACAACCGCATCCAAACCAACCACCGCACACAACACCCAACCATCACATCAAAAATAATAAAAGAAGAAGAAGAACTACCTCGCACGAAGGAAAGTCGTTGTCGCTGAACCATGATGAGTCGTCAGCATCAGTCACGTGCAGGAAGGGAAGAGAGAGATGAGGGATAAAATTAAAGTTTTAGGTTTTGGTAATTATGATTTAGAAAGAGAAGATAGATGAAATAGATGAATTAATATCTGATTTTTGTATAAATAAAGTTTATATCTAAAATTTGAAATTAAAACTTTGAAGTTCTGGTTTTGTATAATTTCCACTTTTGTTTTCTTACAATCCTATATATTATTTGACATGTCAATTAATTAATTTTAAGGAAATATTGATTTATATTAAACTTTCCTTAAATATTTGATATGTTAATTAATTGATTTTAAGAAAAGAGTGATCTTATATTGAACTTTTCTTAAGTCTATTAATTACCATATCAAAGAAATTCTATGTAATATGATTATATACTTAACGTGTTTTAATACTTTAATTTTAGGTAAGTTCAATTTGTGCCTTATAGATTACTTTACATGAGTAAAAAATTGCATGACCTAGAATCCACACACTCTGGCATCTTTCAGCAAGGGCGACCATACTCATGCCTTATTGAATACTTTCAAATCTTGCTTTGAAAAACCAGAATCCCAATTGTAACTAGTAGTAATGAGTTCTGTCTTTTCCCAAGGAGTTCACCGGGCGTTGTAATTCATTGACTAATCTCATAACTAAACCGTGTTCTTCAACCGTACTTAAAAAAACACACTAGAGCATGAATTCTCAATCCAATTGATTGATCAAGTTGCTTGAGTTAAGATTGGTGAATCTTAATACAAGTGGTGGTTGCGATCGAATACAATTCTGTAATATGGACTAAATAAATCTGTAATACAATATAATATCTCAACTGCACATATATAAAATAAATTTGGGGTCCATTTTTCCCTCAAATTACTCATGAAAATAAAGTGAATAGTGACATCAAATTTCTTTGCGATATAATATCTAGAGGCTACCATGACCAACATGCTTGCACAACTTAGTGTAATAGTAATATTATAGTGAAGTAATATGTTGATAATGTAGATAATGTGACATACGTATTGGCAATAATGAAAATAGTGTCATGATATGCTAAAAATGATATGTCATGCGTACTTGATAGCAATAATATAATGCATATGCTAGCAGTAATAATGTAATGAAACAAAGATACTAATATCACAATAGTCTCCCAAGTCTGAGTCGAATATTAATATACTGGTCGAACTTGAAATATAAGCCACTATGATGAAGTTGATGTAGAGATTAGACTAAATATATAAGTTGATAGAGAGGTGATACTTTGAACATAAGTTGTAGAGGTGATGCTTTGAATGTAAGTAACAGAGGCAATTCTTTGAATGTGAGTAGCAGAGGCAATGTTGTAGACATAATTAGCTATAATAAGCTGACATCCTTACATGAGGGTGGCACATCCACGTTAAGGGCTTCTTCCATGGTGTTTGATGCAACCATGAAAGGCTTCGTCTTCATAGGTATTAAGGTGGGCGCATCTTTCTCCTTACAAAGCAATAAATAATATAAACTTTCTACAGATTAGTAGATGTAACATAGCTGAAGCAGAAATAAAGCTCTGAAAGATAGGCCGCTATAATACAGTTGATGCTAAGGCATGATGAGCTCTTTGAATATAGATACAACTATATTTCGTAAGGTATGACATCTCTCAAAGTGAAGAATGAATATCGAGCTAGTGGCTCATCTTGAACTTTCGATATCTTATATGATAGCCTCGAATAGAAGATGTCTTATAACTTGGTTCAATAGTAGTGAGAGGCGATGAATAAATATCTCACAAAGCCAAGAATAAGCATCTGCAAGGTGGGGAATAAACATCCCTCGATTAGCTCTCGAACTATCAGAGTCTTTGATGGTTCATCTCTCATTATTCGGTCTCTAGAACTCTCTGTTCTCTCTCTTGCGTCGTTCTTCTATTTTGCACTCTAAAGTGAAACCTCTTGTAAATCGATTATTGTATAGCTTGAGTACATCCTTGAGTGATTTGTAGTGAGTTGTTTTTGTATCCTTGTGTGGATTTCTTTTCGATTAGTGAGGGTTTCATGTACTGTGAAGAAATGTTAGGTGATTCTTGCTGAGTGCATTGGTGTAACGTTGAATGGACTTTGATCCTTAGTTAATATAGTGATCTCTTCCAGTTGGCGGAAGCTCAAAAGGAGATTAGGATTTATTCTGAACCTCTTGCCCTAGGGAGAAAATTCCTTGTGTTCTTTTTCTATTTTTATATTTCTCGCACATTTACTTTGCTGTTGTTGGTTTGAAGTTGCTAATAAGTGATATTCGATCTCTATAGTGGTATCAGAGCTGTAGGATGTGGTTCTTGGCTCTCGATCACATTAAATTGATTCGCTTGATTCGTTTACTACTGTTGTTTCTTGAAACCCTAATATAGGGATTTTGATGAGTTCGTTTCCGTTTACTACTGAATGAACTGATTTGTTGCTTATACTTTCATTGTGCTTTTCAAAAACGTTTTTTAAACTGAGTTTGAGACTCTGCTTGGAAATACCTTTGTCCAGAAACCATTGAGTTGTCTAGAATCTAAGGGTTATCTTGCTTTTTAAGTCAAGAACCTCAATTCAAAAATGCTGCATGTGTTCTTTAATTCAGTATACTGCAATTGTGATGATCTGTGCTAAGTCTTGTAAGTTGTTGCAAGAGTTGTTGAATGTTCTTTCCTGAAACTACCTGAAATTGAATCTGTGAATCACTGTACATAATATATACATTCTACTGGTTGTATAATTCATGTTTTCTTGTCTCTTGAGTGTTGACATTTGAATTATTACTTATTGTGTATACTCCTGGTATGCTTTGCCTGATCTGCATTCATTAGCCATACTTTCAAACTTTTCACTATGCCTTCTTCTAAATTTGAATTGGAAGTTTTTAATGGCAAATGAGACTTTAGTCTCTGGTGCTAGAAAATGAGAGCTCTTTTACTTCACAAAAGTGTGCAAAATCCCTTAATAAGTCATGGCCTACTGATATGGAAACTAGTAAAGTAACTGACCAAGATGAAATTGCATGGAGTTCTATTTTTCTGCACTTTTCTGAAAATGTGCTTAGAGAAATAGGAGAGATAAAAACTACTGCTGAATTGTGGAAAAAATTAGAGTCCACTTATTTGAATAAAGCTATGTCAAATAAGGTTTTTCTCTTAAAACGGTTTTTTTGGTTTTAAACTTGATCCATCTCTTGACCTTGAATCTAATATTGATAGATTCAACAGATTAACCCACGATCTAACCAACTATGATGAGAAACTCTCAAGTAGACAGTTGATTGTGGTTCTATTAAATTCAATAGGTAATAAATACAAAGATGTTAAGAATTCTATTGAATATAGTAAGGATACTCTAACTACTGAATTGATAATTAATTCCCTAAGAACTAAGGAGTTAGAGTTAAATCTGATAGAAAAGAGTCTTCTAGTGGTCTGAATTTGATGGCTAAGTCTAAATTTAATCCTAAAAACAATAACTTCAATAAGAAGATAGGACACAAGAAGGGGAATCAAAAAAATAAAATAAAAATCAAAGGTAAAAAATGTTTTTATTGTTAAGAAGAAGGTCATTTTATCAAAAATTGTTCTAAAAGGCTTAGTGACAATAGAAATAAGTCTAAAATTGATGGTGATGCAGCTTTGGCCCACAATAATGAAACTAATATAGATGAAGTATATGTTGTTTTTGCCCACCAGCCTAGTCAATAGTGAATTCTTGACTCAGATTGTACCTATCACATGTGTCATAATAAAGAATGGTTTGCTGATTTTGAAAATGTAAATGATGGTCAAGTTTTAATGGGTAATCATAATATGGCATGACAAGTTAAGGGCATAGGAACTATTACTTTAAGAGTAAAGGATAATAATTTGCTTGTCTTAGAAAAGACTAGATATGTTCCTAACCTTCAAAGAAATTTGATTTCTTTAGGTGTGTTGGATGACCTAAACTATGACATTATGATTAATGCGGGGATACATTAAAATCTTGAGGAATTCTCACTTGATTGTGGAAACTCCCAAGAGACATGGACTTTACATTTTGAAACCCAAAACATTTTAGACTCCACTTCAGCGGCAATTTCTATTTCAAATGATAAGTCACAAATATGGCACAAGAGATTGGGTCGTATTAGTGATAAAGGATTGCAGATTTTGAAAAAACAAGGTGCCTTTGGAACGGATAATATTGAGAAACTCAGTTTTTGTGACCATTGCATCCTAGGAAAGCATAATAAGTTACCATTTTTTCCTGGAATGCACCAATATATGTCTATTCTTGAATACTTGCATGCTGATTTTTGGGGACCAACTAATGTGTCTACTTATACTGGTTTTAAATATTTCTTGTTAATCATTGATGATTTTTCTAGAAAGAATTGGATATTTCTGTTGAAATCTAAATCAGATACTTTTAGTGTCTTTAAAGATTGGAAAACTTTGATGGAAAATCAAACAGATAAAAGGGTAAAAGTATTAAGAATTGATAATGGACTTGAATTTTGCAATTATGAGTTTGATGACTTGTGTAAACTGCATGGTATATTGAGACACAAAACAATTGCACACACTCCACGGCAAAATGGTTTAGCTGAAAGAATGAATAGAACTTTACTTGAAAAAGTTAGATGCATGTTATTAAGTTCTGGTCTTCCCAAGATATTTTGGGGAGAAGCTGCAAAAACTGCTAGTTATCTTATTAATAGAAGTCCTGCTAGTGCTATATTTTTTAAGACCCCTAAAGAAGTGTGGAATGGTAAGCCTGTTGACCTTAGCAATTTAAGAGTGTTTGGGTGTACAGCCTTTGCACATCAATTTGAACGAAAACTAGATCCTATGGCACTTAAGTGTGTCTTCTTGGGTTATGATGAATGAGTAAAAGGGTATAGATTGTGGATGAGGGAAACCAAATGATATATGATCATTATAAGTAGGAATGGGGTGTTCAATGAAGATGATCTACCTTGTTTGAAAACTGATAGTAGTTCTGGACCTTTAAATGAGACTGAGAGCATAGAGAGAGAGAGAGAGAGAGACTGAAATTGAGGTGGAGCAAGTTGAGGATGATAATCAACTACCTAATATTTACATTGGAGAGGTTGAAGTTGATATTGATGTTGAATCACATAGAAATGATGATGTTGAACATTTTGATACTGATTTAGAAACAAATCAACCTTAGGTGATTATCAACTAGTTCGAGATAAGCAAATAAGATAAGTAAGACCACCTGTGAGGTTTAATGATGAAGTGTCTTTGCTTACTGTTCAAGGTTTTATTGAGAATGAACATGTGTCATATGATGAGGCTATGAATAGCAAAGATTTCAAGCATTGGCTTGAAACAATGCAAGATGAGATGGAATCTCTTAAGAAGAATAAAACATGGGTATTGACTAATAAACCAAAAGGGAAAATGGTTGTGGATTGTAAATGGATCTTTAAGATAAAAAGGGGGAAATAAGTGGCAATGACATTGGATAAAAAGCTAGACTGATGGCTAAGGGCTTCACTCAAAAGGAGGGAATATATTTCAATGAAATCTTCTCTCTAGTTGTAAAATTCACGATTGTTAGAGTGATTTTAGCCTTAACAGCTCAGTTTAATTTGGAATTGGATCAATTGGATGTCAAAACTGTCTTTTTAAATGGAAACCTTTAAGAAACTATTTACATGGAACAATTAAAAGGTTTTGAGATAAATAAAAATTATGATCTTGTATGCCTTCTTAAAAAATCTTTATATGGTTTAAAACAAGCTCCAGGACAATTGTACAAGAGATTTGATATTTTTGTGCTTGGACTTGGCTTTAAAAGAAGTAATTTTGATATATGTCTTTATTGTAAAGGAAATGGAGGTGAAATTCACTTTATCTTCTTCTTTATGTTGATGACATGCTCTTAGCTAGTCATGACATAAAAGAAATATAGTTAATTAAAAACAAATTGAAATCTGAATTTGAAATGAAGGACTTAGATCCCGTTAGAAAAATTTTGGGTATCGAAATTAAAAGGAATAGAAGGGAATGCATACTTAGTTTAAGTCAAAAATCATATGTTCTGAAATTGTTGGAAAATTTTTTTATGAGTGATGTTAAAAGTGTGAGCTTACCTTTAGCAAATCACTTTAAACTTTCAAATGATCAATCTCCCACATCTGAACTGAGTTCAAAAGAATGGCAAAAGTGCCTTATTCTAATGCAGTTGGGTCTGTTATGTATTGAATGGTTTGTTCTAGACCTGATTTGGCTTTCTTTGAGTAGATTTATGTCAAATCCTAGTTAAACTCATTGGGAAGCTATGAAATTGCTTCTTAGATACATTAAAGGAACTTGTGACTTGGGGATTCATTATAAGAAGCAATCTGATGGTGTTGTCTTGAGGTGTTACACTGATTCTAACTATGCAGGTGATAGGGATAATAGAAAGTCTACTTCTGCTTATGTGTATACTTTGTGTAATTCATGCATTAGTTGTAAATCTCAATTACAGAAAACTATTGCATTATCTTCAATTGAGGCTGAATATATTGCTGCCACTGATGCTATAAAAGAGGGTCTTTGGCTGAAGGGACCGTTAAATAAATTTGGCTTTGTTAAAGATGTTTTATTTTTTGATAGCCAATCTACCATATATTTAAGTAAAAATCTTGTTTTGCATAATAGATCTAAACATGTTGATGTGAGATTTCATTTCATTGGAGATGTTATCTCACAAGGTATTGTAAAAGTTGAAAAAATCTCTACTCATTTTAATCCTGCTGATGTTGGAACTGAAGTGTTGCCTTTAAATAAGTTTTTGGACTGTTTAAAGCTGCTTAACATTGATACTTGTTGATTTGTGTATCAGGTAATAAGAGCAAATGATGTCATAATGGAGAAATCACTATAGATGAAACTGGGATCATTGTACCAAGGTAGAGATTGTAAAGATAGTGGCACAATGATGATGAGCCTGGCTGATTAATTGGGTTGAATCCGGTTCTTAATTGATGATTGTTGGGCTGGACTGTTTTGATAGAAAGCGTGTTTCTGGTTTAACACTTTAGCGGATACGTTTTACTTATTTATGGACGGTAGAGATGTCGCCAAGTGTCGTCCCAATAACCGTTGGATGGAGACTCTTCTGGAGACTTCCCTTAAAGTCTAGTGTTGAGACTTTTGGACGGTTCATTTCTCATTCTCTCATTATTCAGTCTCTAGGACTCTATGTTCTCTCTCTTGCATCGTTCGTCTATTATGCACTCTAAAGTGAAATCTCTTGTAAATCGATTGTTGTATAGCTTGAGTATATCTCTTGAGTGATTTGTAATAAGCTGTTTTTGTAGCCTTGTGTGGATTCTTTTTCGATTAGTGAGGGTTTCATGTACTTTTGAAGAAATTTTTGGTGATTCTTGCTGAATGCCTTGATGTAACATTGAATGGACTTTGATCCTTAGTTAATATAGTGATCTCTTCCAGTTGGCAGAAGCTCAAAAGGGGATTAGGATTTATTCCGAACCTCTTGCCTTAGGGCGAAAATTCCTTGTGTTCTTTTACTGTTTTTTATTTCTCGCACATTTACTTTGTTGTTATTGGTTTGAAGTTGCTAAAAAGTGTTTTTCAATCTCTACTTTAAGGCAAAAAATAAATTAATGAAAATTTCATTTTTCTAGTGATTTTTTCTTTCAATGTTGTTGGTCTCAGGATCAAACATTTACACAACAAAACGAAGAATCAGTAAAAAACAAAATGCAGAAAACTAAGAACACAGAATTTTCGCCCTTTTGAGGCCCGGATGTTCAGCTTCAAAAGCCTACTCACCCGTTGAGCATTTACTAAGTAGATTATGCTCGAATTCACTAAGAATCATGAAGAACAAATTACAAATGTATGAAGAAATCTTGATTTCTTCACTAAAGTTTTCTCTCGCCTCTCTATACAAAAACTCTCCTTACAATCACTAATGTATACAAAAATACACTATTAATATCACTAAGATATTTACAAAGATCAAAACCAGAAAATTTCAAGAAGATGAACAGAGAGAATCGCTCAATAGAAGACGAAAGAGAAAACCCTAGCATATCAACAGTTTCTAATGGAAGAATCCATAGAGTAAGGAGTTATAAATCAATACTCAAAACTATCCAATCCAACGGTCCAAGGCATGCAAGATGAAGGGCCAAAATTACAAAATTTTAACCAAAGCAAACAGGTGGCCCAAAACACAGAAAAGCCAACAGACAAACGAGAGGCCCAAACCNCTCCTTACAATCACTAATGTATACAAAAATACACTATTAATATCACTAAGATATTTACAAAGATCAAAACCAGAAAATTTCAAGAAGATGAACAGAGAGAATCGCTCAATAGAAGACGAAAGAGAAAACCCTAGCATATCAACAGTTTCTAATGGAAGAATCCATAGAGTAAGGAGTTATAAATCAATACTCAAAACTATCCAATCCAACGGTCCAAGGCATGCAAGATGAAGGGCCAAAATTACAAAATTTTAACCAAAGCAAACAGGTGGCCCAAAACACAGAAAAGCCAACAGACAAACGAGAGGCCCAAACCACAGAATAGAGAGGCATGCCAATTAACAAATGTATCAGTCCAGTATAAAAAAAAATTGTGTCCCCCTGCCTCTGCCCCTATTCGTAAGGTTCATCATTGACACAAGTGAATCGATCCGCGAGAGAAGCACAGACCTTTTGATAAATGCAAAGCTTCCGCCTTTTTCTTTCTGAATCTCTATCTGTGATCTTCTTATCGCGGGAGATTCCTAAATATTGCGATATTGACTTCTTAGTTCAAGTCTCTCTTCTTTCCATTTTGGTTTTTTAATTACCATCTTTTGAAGCCGTTACGGTGGTTCGATTTAGTTTAGTACCATAATGCTGATCCATACAACCCTCTGTTTTTTGGCCGTGTCTTATCTTTGCTGAAGAGTTTGGTATGAATTATCAAGTTGCATAGCTAGCCCTCCCTTGCTTGTGCTTCTTCTTCCCTTTCGACTTACACTTATTCCTCTCTCAATTTGTGATGGCAAAATGTATTTTTATAGTAGCTTCTATTTCTTGTTTCTTGAGGAGTTTTCCTTTTCACCCTGACAGTAATGAATTATCATAGAATATTTCTAATTGATATCTTTTCAGTGTGATCATTACATTATGTTTAGAAAAATTTATAAAGTTTAAAATTGATTAATTTGCTAAATGCCTCTCAAAGTAGATAGCATTCTGACATTTGTTAATAATATATGCACTTGGTGGTGTGTTTTGAATCTTTGATGAGGTTAATAATTTTTTAAAATTAATTATCACTTTAAACAAAATTTTATATGATGAGCCTGAGTAAAGTGAAAATTTCAGAATTAAAGTCATTGAGTCTTAACCCTTTTTACACGGAAGGTTATCGCTTTTATGAGTCTTTTACCAGTCGTAGAAGCTGCATGTCCAGCAGAACAGTGTGGCATGGGATTAAATTATGGAAAGTTTATACACACGCATACTTTTTTCCCACAGGTATGAAAATTTGTCTTTGATATTACTAAAGCCTCTATAAATTCAATGTGTAATGACAACCTCCATCCACAGAAAGATCTTATATAGCATATCCCATGACTAAGGATTTTCCGCTGAAGTTTATAAAGATCATGTTGAGAACATGGAACTTGCTTGCTAAAATATGATAATCTGATTTTTGCTTTTGTTCCCGTATTTGAAATACTGTTACTAGCGCACTTAAAGTTTGTAGTAAGAATTGAGTTAAATGTACATTTTAGCTTACAGCTTAGATGACATTCTCTTCTATGTGGAGGAAATCTGTGCAGTGATATGATAGACGAGTTGAAAATCAAGAGTGTAGATATTGTCATGTGGAAGAGTGTAAATGAAGATATAAGGAAGGGTGTACATGTAGCATGATCGTCTTTTAATAATGACCGTACCAGTAATACATGAAAAGAAATGTTTGATTATTAAAATGGGATCATCATGATTCAAATATTAGAAATTTAATTTGAGCAAGTTGTTGGCATTTCTCAGTATATTGTAATATTAGCTATCCACCTTAATGTTATTTTTTGAATATGTGAACCAAGTGGAAGAATGTAACTTTTTCTGAACCATATATTAAATTTAAAGTATAAATTAATTAAATAGTGAATTAATTAACCGGTTAGAAAAACTTTCCATATAGTTATAAGATGGAAGGATAGAAATGGAATGAGTTGTATGACTGAGTTCCTCATCAAACTTTCCATATAAAGATGCTAAATGGTTCCTCATCAAAGTAAATGGGTAATTATTTGAATCTTAAATAACATGGCTAGAGGTAAGAAGTTAATTTCTTACAGAAACACCATCAAGTATTGAATTAATTAGATATAAATGGTACAAAAGATGTTATTGGAATCGTATAGCAGGAAACGTTGCATACACTATGGACAAAAAGTTGTTTATCAGATTCCACAATTTTGAGTGGTTCCCTTCCGGTACTGATTGCCTTGAGAAATTCTATTGAAGCGGTGGGACATCGTTCGATTTGAACGCATATTCCCACTCTCAATATGCCTTTGAGCATCTCAGTTGAGCTTTGTTGGCTCCATAAATGTAACAACATTTTTTTGCAGATCATAAGATAAGAGTACTGTAAGTATATAAACTGCCATCAAAGAGATAAAGGTGATATCCACGAGAACGCCATAATCTACCTGCATGAGAATTCGATCAGCTATGCAAATAAATTTTATAAAAAAATCTCTGTTATCAGATATGTAGTTAAATAAAAACGAGGTAGTCAGTGCATACAGTATTGAAGTGGGTAAAAGTTTTCAGCTCAATTCTCAGTACTATCACTTTCACGAGTGCAATGGTAAGCATCACAGTCGATAGTTGTACGAGCACACTAAAAATACCCCCACTCACTCACTCTATGAGATACATGGGGAAAAAAAAAATTACTCCCTCAGTCCCAATTATATAGGCTTGTTCAGTTTTTCACATGGATTAAGAAAGCTTCTTTAACGTCATTGGAAAATTTAATTTTTGTCAAAATCTTTCCTAATATACCCCTATTTAATTTTCAGTATGTAAAGCTAACTTATTGTTGGAATTAATAAAGAATTTGAAGAAGAAGAAGAAGAAAAGAGAGTTGTTCCATGTTTTCAAGAAGTGGAAAATGTGTGTAATTGGATGATTTCAAGAAGTTGGCACATTAAGTGGGGAGAATTTAATAAGGGTATATTTGTAAAAGAACACAATAAAATATTCTACATTAGGAAACCAGCCTATATATTTGGGACAAGAGAAAAAGGAAACCTAGCATATATAATTGGGACGCAGGGAGTACTTCAAGTTATAGGAAATAGGCAAAAATCACTACTACCGACACAAATTTATCTCAAGCAGCACAAACTTGCATAAACCTGTCCCGTTTAAGCTCATTATCCTTCAGATTAGTAAATCAACTGATAAATAGCATGTCAACTGACTTGAGCTTAAATCAGATGCCAAAGAGAGACCCAAAGTTCCAAACTCTCCCTAACAAATAGGTGGATTCATTCCTCATTCTTTCAACATCAGCATTTCACTTGGATGAAATCATTAATTTTGTCACAAAAAATTAAAGATATCCTCAAACAGTGAAGGAATTTCTACACGAAGCAAATTCATTCTAATAGTCCAAATCCACACGAAAAAGATGGCAATTCGGCCAAAACCTTATGTTGACATATTTTTCTGACAAGGCAAGTGAAGATGATGCGTCTATAAGATGGTATCATTTTGGGCAGCAAATATCCAACCAGAAGGTCGTTTGTGAATATAATATAAGTTGACTGCTTTCCAGTGCATACCTGTAAGTACACCATTACAACAGGTATGAGAATCCAAGTTTTTCCCACGTCAAATGTCAACCGAAACATATATATGTACATTCCTACACTGAAAAACAGCTCAACATCAGACTATCTCAAAAAATGTAAAATAATGCAAAAGTCTGGCCTTTCTTGTCCATAAATGAAACTAAGTTTTTGATGGAGATCCTTGTATATATTCTTAGGTGACTTGCTAACTAGATAATTACTTAGGCAAAAGAATATGAATACCTCAGAACTAATCCTTTATTCCTTTCCAATAGGGTACAATTAAATAATTTTCTATTTTCATAGTTTGGTTTCTCTGGTTATGCAGACTAATGAATTGAACTGAATACAAGTTATTTATTTTCCTCCCCTATTCATCTACTCCTCTTCTCTGTCCCTCCTCTTTCTCTTTTCTTCTCTATTCTTTTATTGCTCTAAATACTGTGCATCATCACTCTTAATGCATGAACCCTCCAACCACGATATAACTTTGTCAAGTTTCATTATGGCAAAATTTTTGTCTCAAACCGTTTGCCTTTAATATAGATGCCTGTGGCATTGTAACCTCACCTTAAATGCTACCATGAGACCACTGATATTGGCATGTAGCTTAACCTTACATGAGCAGCTATAGGAATTAGGAACTCACGACAAGATACTCTGATGCAGATCAAAGTTAAAACTAATGCTGTTTATGCTGCAAAAAAATAATAATAACCCCCAAAAAAAAAAAGAAAAAATGGATAACTGCGGATAGAGTTTTAAGGGGAAAATTTAAGAGTTTACATGTCCATCAGAGTATCGCAAAAGAGATACCCAAATCATATCATATCATGCATCTGTAAAAAGCCATTTTTAGAATTTTAAGACAGATCAAAGAAATCTCTAATAAAGATTAAGTACTCATAACTTAAAAATTCTGCATGACTTTGTACACACGAAGAAAACGTTCAAGAACAAATATGTCAATTTGATAAGTTGTGAAATTATATCTGCAATCTTCTTCTGTCTCCTGCAAAGCAGGATGCCACAAATGGAAGGATCTTCTAGTCCAAGAACTCACAATGGTGAATGACATAAACTTCAATTTATAGAACTACTACACTTCTATTCTGATGTTGCTCGACTCATAATTGGCTTTACCTTCATTACTTGCCTAATTCTACTATCAATTCCCTCTTCAATTCGTCTACATATTTTATCATCCATCATATCAATCTTTCCTTCTGAGTACAAAGCTTCACGAACGAATCTATAAGTATACTCTCTTGGAACTGATCCTCCCTCAACCAACTCCACAAGAAAATCCCATGCCTCCATGACTCTCCCCACTTCACACAAGGCATGGATTATCGGGGTATAAGAACTTGTAGTTGGCGCCCCGTGTTTCATTTCTTGCATTCTCTTCAACACCTCAATGGCCTTATCAATCTCATTTACTGCACTGTAGTACCTAATGAAAGAATTATAAGTAATTCTATTTGGTACGCATCCCCTCTTTGGCATATCCTCGAACAACTCCAAAGCCCTTCCAATCCTAGAGGTCTTACAACACCCATTAATTAAACAATTGTAAGTTACAACATCAGGAACAAAACCTTTGAACAGCATTAAGCGAAACAAGTGATTTGCTTCCCACATCCGCCTCCTAATGGCCTTCCTACAACCAGTCTCCATACTGTATCTACAATAAGAACTAATCAAAATCGTATAAGTAAAAGCATCCGGTGGGCACCTAAACCCTGGCAACTCCATTTGCTCAAGCAAGAACTTAGCTTTCTTGAAAAACCCAACTCTACAAAGCGCATAAAGCACTGTATTGTAAGCACAAACATCAGGCTTACAATGAAATTGTTTCATTCTATAAAACGCAGCCAATGCCTCATTCACCAGACCCTCCTCCCCTAAAGCCTTTATCAAGCAAGTCATAGACGCAGTTGTCACAAGATTAACCTTCCTTCTCGACATATTCTTCAAGAAATCCCATAACAGATTCATCCTATTCCCTTTAACCAACACAAGAGCCATCTCCTTACAAGTAGACTCGTTATGTTCAAACCCAAAATGGGTTTCAACCCAGTAGTAAAACTCCAATGCCTTCTCTAAACCATTATTTACCCTCCCTAAATCTCTATGCGCAGCAGGACCAAGAACAAGAACCCCTTCCCTGTATTTAACAAATTCCTTTTTCAGATTTCTTTGTCTTAGAGGGGTCCTGTGGCGGAACGATTTTTGACGGCCAATGGATCTTGAGGACTGGAAGAGGTATAAAGGGATGGATCTAAGGACTTGAGTGACTGATTCTGAAGTCCAAATGGAGTTAGGTGAAATTGTTGGAGGTGCGATTTTGTTAAATGGCTTGTTTTGGATTATTGCTGCGAGAATTTGGTTCACAAGATAAATTGTTTTAGGGATTTGATGGTGGAATGAATTTGATGAAAACATATATGAATTGATGATGATGATCAAGGAGCAAATCTAGGTGGTAGCAATGGAGTAGAAGTGCAGGGGTAAGGATTTGGGTGAATAGTCAGGGTAGGGAGAAAATGCACGTTTGGATTTAATTTAATTCGCATATTTTGTTAATATTATTGTAACTGATCTCATGAGCGTTCCAATAACATTGCATATTACAATAAGTGGTCGAACGTAATAGTTGATTACATCACTTATTATAATGTTTAGCATAAGGTAGTAAGGACTTTTAGGAAATCAATTTTTATTATTATAAATCTACACTTTTATTATACAAATGTAAAATATTGCATTTTTTTCAAATATATTTTTCTCTATTTTTTTAAAACATATTAAATATGAACCATAGTGAAATGAACGCATATTTATTAGAAAAAAAAAATCATAATTCCTATAATTAATGTTACTTTTTGAGAAATAAGAAATATTTTACTAAATTGTAAAAATCAAGTCACTCCGAAATAAAAATATATTTTTAAAAGATTTTAATAAAAATTGAAGGATTGTGTGGCTAAAAAATTGTATTTCGCAAAATGTATAATTAAAATTGAGTGTTAAGTTTAAATTAATCCACTTTTTAGTGGAACTAAGCTGGGCTATGAATTGAAACCGATTTGGTAAGTTCTTTGGATTAGGAGATTGGCAAGATAACTAATTGGTGGATACATGAAAATAGTTTGTTTCTTTTAAATCTATCACTATAATATAGGAAAATAGTTATTTTTTTCTTGGGAAAAAAAAACAGTGGTCAACGACATTAGCAGTTGAATTTGTGCAACTCTTGGGTAGACAATGGCTAGAAGAGACGTTGAAGGTATATTGTGATTTTTGTTGTGGGGCACGTGACTCCTATCATGTGATCGTATGTCCCCGTTGTGATTTTGGATTGGTTGCTTAACAAAAGATAATCGTGACTTCTATTGTGAGGCACGTGACTCCTAGCTCGTATGTCGCAATTATGATATTGGATGGGTTGCTTAACAAAAAATAATTGTGACTTTAACTCATATGGACCATTTCATATGGAATGAATTCATATAAGATGTGAAAAACAAATGAACTCTCACAATGATATCTTGTGGAATTGCGACAGCTTTACGTGATAATTGTTCATCTAAATATGTAAATGGTTGTCAAATGTGATCGTTATAACACTGAGAGGATGTTTAATATAAAATTATGGTTCATATGGGTGGTATGATTTCTATATTACAAGTTGTGACCACGAATTTGTGGCCATCCGACTGTGTAAGTAAAAAGGTAATGATTTTTATTTTTATTTTTATTTTTTTGTATAAATCAAGTGATCGATTCATTCTCCTTCTACATCACAATAATAAATAAATAAAGGCAACGTGTTATTTAAACTACCTTAATTTTGAAAATAATGTCAAAAATGTAACAGAATTATAAAATTTTGAATTGATCAAATTCCTAAACATCTAATTTTCAGAATTCTTTTATTAATAACTTGATTTGTCAAAAGTAAAAGTTGAATATTAAATTTGCCTATTTTTTTATTTTTTATTTTTATTTTTGTTTATTACTTACTTGATTGAGGCTTGAAAAATGAATTGGAATGGGAAAAAATAAGGGAAGATTTTATAACTAAGAGGTTAAGTATCATCTATTTCAAATCTAAGAGAAAATGTTTCAAATCTCAAAAATCAGATACTAATTAAAATTTATTTATGATTTAATTAATTAATTATATATTTAATTAATTAAATATATTAAGATCACAAATTTATAAAATTTGATCACAAATTAACGATTTAATTAGTCACATATTACTTCTTGATCACAAATCAAAAATTTTATGTCACAACTCATAAATTTTATAGATTACAATTTGTTCATCGATCACAAATTACAAATGTTAAAGTCACAATTCAAATTTTTAGATCACATATTATTTATTGGCCACAACATCAATCTATCGGTTACAAATCACAAATGTTAAAGTCGCAATTCAAAATTTTAGGTCACATATTATTTATTAATCACAAAATATCATATTTATTGGTCACAATCTCAACTAATTGAGTTAAATGTTTCATTGGTCACCAAACTTTACACTTCGTCATGGATTATCCACCGAACTTTAGAAATCATCCCAATGGTCATTGAACCTATTTCCGTTGCACTCTATTACTCACCTATTTAAATTCGTCAATGAATCTAGCCAGCTGGACCATTAAGTGCTTGAGTGGAAGAGTCATGTAGCCAAACACGCCTTGTTACTGAGTTACTAAACTCTAGTTTCCCCCAAATTGAATTGAGGCCACCAAATCCCTAATCCTCACTACTCCGATGGCTTCACCAAATTGACCTCTCTGATGGCAACACCTCCGGCACCACATCTCCGGCGTTACATTTTCAACGGATTCCATCTCCGGCCCAACTGAATTTGTAGTACTTTGAATGTTTTTACTGTTCTTTAAAGGTTTTTAAGGAGGACTTGCAGAATAAAGGTACCCTTTTCCCAGAAAGAATTGATTCTTGGATGCAAGAGACAATGCCTGATATTGTAGAGAATTTGAATCAGGCTCCCTTATTAGTCCACATCTATACAGAAGATGATGGAGGTGAGGTTCAAGACAGTAAAGGCCATTTTTGAGAAATGGCCAATTGTGAAAATGGAAATCCCCAGGTGGGCTCAATGTTGTTGAAGAATTAGAGCAAAATAGTTGTAGTAATGAAAAGATAAATCAAGAATTTGTTGAAGAGGGTGTAACAAGGAAATGGATGGTGGTGGTGCAGGGTAAATGGGTTGAACGTCGACCATCTTGTTGTTTGTTGAAGACTAGTAGGGTTGGTGGTGAGATAGGGTTGGGATGTTTTTGTACTCATTTTTGTATTGTAAGAGTCAGTAATTTCAAGGATAATGCTTTAGAACAATTTAAAGATTGGTATATGATTCATGCATAGAGACTGAGATTGTTGAAAAGAAAACATCTTTGTATCAAATTGATATGTTTGCTAGATTGTAACAGGATGATGATGAATATAAATTCATTGATTCAATCTGATTTTTTTGTCTCAAATTGATCTCTGCACTTTGGCTTAAGTTATGTAAATTAAGTGTAATCAATTCATAAGTGAACTGGAAAAACCCATGAATGAGATTCAATGAGATTAGTGATGAACTGGTGAGAAGGTAGTAAAATATATGCGATTTTGAATTTTTGATGCATTTTTTATTTTTGATGATTACAAAATGAATTGTCAAAAGTTACATTCGATAGACCATACAACACATTGAACATGAAATGATCAACTGGAAAAAGCACAAAATTCACAATTGGTCGTAGGTTCGAACC
>CAIGRL010135745.1:0-12151 GCA_903798325.1 Fraxinus xanthoxyloides | reverse complement strand
TTTTCTCCCTTCCAGTTCCAGCTCTGCAATCTTACCCAACGGGATCAGAGTTGTCGACGGATCCAGTACGGGCGGCTGTGGGGTCTTGTCAGGTGCTAGATCTGCCCCTGATTGTTAGTGTAATTATTTTTGTTTTTCAGCACTTGAGTAAATAAATAATAATAGTTTCATATTTATTTCAGAATAATTATCCAAAAAGATTATAATTTAATGCCTAGTGTTATAGTGATTTCACGTCTCGTGAAGGTTCAATAATGATAAAATTTAACCCGCTTAAAGAAAATAATTTGCTATACCTTCAATTGTCAAAATTTATGTAAAATTTATTTGTTAAACATGAATAACATATTTATTTCACACGATCATTATATATATATATATATAGGCTTCAAAGCACGATCTCTTGACAGACATCTTACAAGTTCCGTCAAACCCGCATTTCATAACATCCTATTTGATCAGAGTGAGATCATATATAAGGTAGTTGAAGTGATGCATCATCTATGTCGAGGTGTCATATAAAGGATGACTATCCATGGTGTAGGCAATATACAATAACCCGATGCAAAAGTGTTGAGTCTCTATTTGTAATTGATTATTTTTTAGATAAATCAAGGTAAATGAGTTGTAATTAAAGTCAAAATAGTTAAGGATTGGTAGTATAATCCTTGGAGGAGTAAAAAATATCCAAGAAGTTCACATATGATCAATAGAATGCAATTAAAAGTCAAAAGAGTATCAAAGTGTTGCACAAATTTTGCTTCATATTCTCAAACAAGTCGAGACACATTTTTCACATAGAAAACATTTGAATTTAAAAAATGGTATTGCTAAAAGAATTGTAACCCTTTTAAATTAACTTTTCAATTCACTTTGAATTACCTCAATCAAATATTGGGAGAAAATTATGGCCGCATAGAAGGTGCTCGAGCGATAATTCGATGGAGAGAAACCCTAGTTCGTTTAAAACTATTATTTTTCTATCCCCAATCAACCTAAAATACTTTCATTGTAAATATACGAGCCATGGAATGTCCCAAAATGTGGCTGAACATTATATTCATTATAGAGATCATGTTTTAAAGATCATAAACTCATTCCAAAAGATTTCTTTATTCAATTATAAATATATATTTCATATTTGTTCCCAAATATTGTTTTGTTGAGCCTCTGCTTTAGGTCAATATATCATTCTTTGAAGATCCTTACGTATTCCAATAAATCTTTTGCCTCAGCCACAAATCAAAACACAAAGTTCAAACACCAAATAAAAGCCTACTTTCACTTATAAACCTTCAAAAATCTGAAGTTTGGAGAAGAGATGCTCAGAGTTCCGGTGTTAAAAAACTAGATTCATTTTTGTTGATCCAATGAAGAGAAAGGTGGCCTAGAGTTCTGGAAAGTGCAGACATGCACAACCAAAGGAGTTCCTAGGTGATTTCCAATTTAGGTGGTGAATTTAGTAGTATCGAACCAAATGTAAGTTAACTTTTTTAGTGGATTATTTATCGGCAAGTTTTCTTGTTTTTTATTTATTTTTCTTTTTTCTTTTTTTGACCCTGAGTTGGAATTTTTCCTCCATAATCAATTCTTGGTATTATATATTTTATTGCTTTGATCTGAATATTTATTTGATTGACACTAAGAGTTAGTTTAATTGAAATAATTACTTTAATCATCTATGAATAATGTTTAAGTGATTTATTTCTTCTTATTGATTAATTCCACGTAATTGAGTCTACATACAAAAATCTTTCAAGTGGTATTAGAGCTAAATAGCGATCTTTAATTCAAAATTTTGCCCAGATGAGTTAATCATTTTTTTATTCGAGATCTGAGTGTGATGTGGATATTCAAGAAGCTTATGACCAGTTGTTTGATGAGTGGCTTAGGTTGAAAATGGTGAATTGCTCGACTTTAAGAAATTGAATAATTTTGAATTTTAAAAAGGAGAGCCTTGTAGCCAAATTTGAGGAATTCACTAGAAGTTTGAATGAGTTAAGGGTTGAGAAGGAGTCCGTAGATGTTAATGTTAAATATCTTATGAGTGATTTGAAAAAAATAAAAATAAAATTAGATACCCAACTTCCAGCTTTTTATATCAAATATAAGAAAATTGATAATATGATAGGTGTGAACAAAACAACTAGGAATAGAAGAGTTTTATACTTTACACAAACAAATTCTAATATTGCTATTTCTTTTAAAAACAAGTTTGTACCTCTCCCGATAAATTCTAAAGTTCAACACTTGAAACCTAAAGTTGCTCATAGGTTCATCCCAACGTGTCACGGTAAATTAATAGGCATAAGACCTAGATGTCGTGAACTCTTAAATAGGAACGAGACCAATAGGATGGGAGCTTAGAACAGAAACGATCTATACAATGTAGGTTTCTCCCACTTAAAGTTCAAAATTTGAAACCTAAGATTACTTCTAAACTCATTCTCATATGTCATAACTATGGTAAGTTGGATAACATTAGAATTTAGACCTACTTAGGAACAACAAACAAGATCTAACCACATTATTTTTCTCATTCTCATTCTTCTACTCATTTTCAACATTCACACATTATTTAATAAAATAATATTTTCCATCACATCAATAACTTTTCCTTCATTTTCAACCACATACTCTCCATTTCATTAACAGTAAATATGCATTATTACTCCCAAAATGTGCATCTAATAATCTCTGATATTATGTTTTGTCAATATTGATATTAATATTATTTGTGTCAATTCTATGTTATTTATATACGTAGCATTGTATGTTTTTCGATGTTACACATATTTTACTTGCGTTGTTTTATATGTTAAGTGATAAAATTTCATATCGAATAAAGACGATAACATAAATCAACTTATAATTATTTGAACTACCCTTCTTAATAAAATTGACCTTTTAAGATGCAACTTCAAGTTTTGACATAGTAACAAAACCCATTAAACTCCAATGAATTTTAAGATTGATTTGCTCAAATAAATTACCATTTTGATGGGCATGTTAAAAGATAAAATCTCACTTACGCATGTTAAATCACCATATATTATCATCTAAAATGTACCTCCGTCACAGAGATGTTTTCCCTAGATGGACGGACGAAATTGAAATGGATGAGGCATTGATAATGTCATATAAAACTGAGTAAACAACTAGTAACATTTTTTTTTTAAATTTATTTATTTTGAGTGAGCAAATAATAATCAATGAAAAAGGTTAGTTATTATTACTTTAATTAAATCAACTCGTCAAATTTTAGTTGAAAAATCTACGTCCAAAATCCTTATCTTCATAATTCCCAATATACTTGCCCTTATATTGGTATTGAAGGGAGAATAATTCTGCTTGTACAACCCTCAAAAGCTATGCACGGCAGTGTTTCTTATTCTTTTTCCTTAATTCATTATAAGCACTTCACTCGGCTTGCAATTTAGTTGCTCCCAAAGAGAGGATTCCAGCAGTTCAAATTTAGGACATATAGTAGAGAAAAGGTACGATATTTCTCTATTATATAATTACACAAATACACGAATTCTCGAAGGAATTACGTTGCACAAAACTACCTACAGAAGACAGAACATATTTAACAACAACGAACAACAGAATCAAGCTTCTCCCATTACTCGTGTTTAGCCTGTTTCGCTCCGACAGCAAAGAACTCTGTAATGACCTCCAGGGGCATGCCCTTCGTTTCAGGAACCCTCAAGTATATGAAAATCAAGGAGATGACACATACAATGGCATAAATGCCAAAAACACCAGCTAATCCAATCGAACTAAGCATCACAGGCAAAGTGTAAGTAACGATGACATCACATATCCAGAAAACTAGAGCACAGATGGCAATGCAGATTCCGCGAACCCTTGTAGGAAATATTTCAGAGCAGAGAATATTTGGGATTGGCCCATAGGCCATGACAAAGGTGCAGAAGTAGATAACTACACAGATGGTTGAGATAATGGCATGAGCTATGGTTCCAAAATCAAAAACATTACCAATGACGAGGATGATGAGTGACACTATCAACACTGGGAGAGTCATGAGCAGCAAGGACCTGTAAAATGAGTTACGATGTATTTTCTCAGTAGGATATCATTAAAGAGAACTCTATACACATTTAAGACAATTATATATCTTTAACATGGTTTTACCCAAAATGAAAGGATTATTATGAACTCATTTAATCAAACGACTCAGTGTCATTGACTATTACAGAAAATACGACTTCTTTTATAGCATTAACATGGTACAACTTGTGTATGCATTTCAGAAGAAGGAAAAAAAAAAAAGTGGCTGATTTTCTTATGTTCAGCCACTTCTAACTGGAGAGAGAAAAGATGTTGACCAAAAAGATAGAAAGAAATGACGAAGCCCAAAATTTGAGAAATTCAGAAAGAAACTAGACTAATCAGCATCAGAAAATTAAAAAACAAAACAGGAATAAAAAAACCAAAAGAAGCTACCTTCTGCCAGATAGATCCATGAACTTCATAGCAACAGCTATACAAGGAAGCATCAAAAAATTTGTAAATGCACTAATAAGGAAAGATGCAGACTCTGATCCTAAGCCAAGGTTAGAAAGAAGAACTGAAACGCCTGCCTGCTGAAGAATTTGAGGTGTGTAGTACAAAACGCCGTTGATACCAGAAAACTGCAGAAGCATGAAAAAGATTGAGGGGGCAAGATTGGACAGGTCTATTAGCCAACAAAGTCTACTCATCTTAAAATCATTCAGTTATTACGAAACAAAAATAAATAAATCATAAAACTTTTATTTTTGGTCCAAAAACAAATTTAAGAAATAAGAAAGAAACATTGGGCCACAAGTGATAGCCACAACAATTTTGTCTACTAAGGTTTTATTTAATATCTCATTTCTAAAATGGATAAAATCTTCAGTAGAATGGACGAGGCAATGCCACCAAGTGTATAGGGAAAGTTTAGTCTTGTCATGGAATGGTGAATCCAAAACACTGTAAGGGCAGTAACTGTAAAGAATGCCACCAAGTATATTACAGATGAACACTGAATATCAATAGGACCACTAACATGATAACATAAACTGGTCACTTCATTTTCTGTACAGTACTTCTTATTTTCTTAATATAGTTTTTCAGTTTATAATTCAATCCTTTGAGCATAAAGACAAGGGGTTCAGTAGTTCTTATTTTCTTAATGTCTGTCTGTGTATGCACTCCTTTAGTCGTCTCAAAATAAACACAAGGGATTAAAACCTGTCAATTGAAGATGTATAGTTTTTCACAAAAATAAAAGAACGAAAAGTAACTATTTTTATTAATGACTAAAGGTGAATTATTTCATATAACAGGTTATCTATTCACCATCATAACTTCGATGCATACCCAACCACATTTTCCCTGTTGGCCAGTTAGATACTTTATCTGTAAAGGAATTACTTTTTTAATATCCACTTGAACCAAGCTACCACTTGACTTTCTTGTATTTATGAAGTAATTTGGGCATACCAACAAAGAAATAATGAGCAATAAGGATAAAATGATAAGAATAAAGAATATCATTCTAGTACAGAACAATGTTATGGAGAACTTTACTGCAATACTTCAAATTTGAAACTAAAATTTACGAGACAATTAACATGAATGGTTCACAATAAGTTTAACGCTTAACAAACTTCCATTCTATACATGTAATGAAAGCTGAAACTTGAACAATACCTGCTGAAGTATTTGTATCGTGATCCCAACAACCAATGCTCGTTTAACTCCAGGTTCGAGAAGAGCAATCCAACCAGGCCCTTTTGCTGCGGTTTCAGATGGGTGCACCATCGCCGGTCCAACTGGATGCTGACTCATAAGTTCCTTGGAATAAAGAGCAGGCTGGCTTACCAGAGCTGCTGCCTGGATGAAATCGCCATCAACAGGAACATCACCTCCAGGGAGCGAAACAAGAGACCCACGCCTTGACTCGGAAACTCCCTCCTCGTGTAAATAAATCCTTTTAAAACCTCCTTCTTTCTTCCCTTCTTCACCTTCTCTCTCCGACCATTTCCATGCTAACTGCCAACCACCACCAATACCCATGCTACCACCAGCTTCTCCCACATTGCCTTGCACGAGACTACTATGGTGTCTCATGCTGAGAATGCTTCCACGGGACTGAGTGGGGATAATGTCCTTCTCCATGCTTGTCGTTTGACGTGAGATTAATGGACTCTGCAAATTATCGTCTGAGTCAGCACCACCAGCCTCTGATGTGTAACCATCACCTTCTCTCTGAAGACTCTCTTCATCCCATTCTTCATTTTTAACATGAGGATCAGCTGTACTGAACATGCTGCCGAAATTCGGAAATAGCATGCTTCGCATACTTCCTGTCTCCGGTAGCTTCTCATGGACACTGCCAAAGAGCGTTACAAGAGGATCCATGAGAGGCACACTCTGATTTACCGAGGTTCCTTGACGGGAGACAAGGCCTATGCTACTTTGTCCATTAACAGGCTTGGCAACCCATGAGAGGCCATCCTCAGGTCCATACAACTTGATATGGTCATTATCAGGATATGGCTCATGATCCTCCCTAAGATCATCTACTGGACCGATGATGTACTCTTCTAAGGATGTGTCACCACCAACTGCTAGACCTTCAACCAATAAAGCCATCTCACCTGTGGAAAGAGGAACATCAGCACAATCAACATAATGATTAAAATGTTGATATTTCATAGGATGTTTGGTCAAAGAAAATAAGAAAACTCCAAATGGTTTTATTAGTAAAAAGTTTACCAGATATGGGGGAAAAAAAGAAGGCAACAAAATGAGGTACAAATCAACATCTATACAAAATCCTTTGATCAATTATTATATGGTGTTAAAGTTGGAAAAGAAGGTCATTGGATGGTAATGACAAGTTTAATCATCTAAGTTGTAAAACAAACAATTGTACAGCCAGTACACCTCAAACAACACACATTATATACAAGGAAGCTGTTAACGAATTAACAATCTTTTACCAAGTGAACAAATCTGCAAATAATGCTAAAAATTATAAAGTGGAGACTTCGACCATTATAATTAGAATACAACTACAAATTGCTATAGAAGATATAAGTGCAGAATGCAATCGATGCTTTTTAACAGTTTCCCACTATTATGTTTGTTTAATAGTTTTAATTTATTTTTGAAGTCATTTGCTATCGAAACTTTTGAGATTTCTGGCCTTGAGTATGCAAAAAATATGCAGCATAGATTCCACTGTAAAGAAAAGAAGCTTAATTCAGATTCTATTATCACTATCCTCATTTTAACATACGCCTAACTGGAAAAAACCATCCAGAAAGCACATTTAATCTTATCATATGCATAAAGATGACACAAATAAAATATGAACAGAATGAGGACTTGGTGGTTGTGACAAATATTTCAATGCCTAAGGAAGCTTTGTTCCATCTAAGATCATCCAGACTACTATTAAAAATCTTTATCCAAGCAGAAAAATTAGCTTGCTAGCTGAGCAATGAAAAATAATCATTCACAACAAATCAGAATTTGAATAAGAAATGTACCAGAAACATCTTCCCTGCCACGCAGCTTCTGCAGAACTTGTTTTGCCTCCAGCATTCTTCCTTTACTCACAAGCCATCTAGGAGATTCTGGCAAATATAGTACTACCAATGCAAAATACAGGAGAGAAGGAATAGAAAGAACTCCTAGCATCAACCTCCAGCTAGGTGAGGGCAGAAGGGACATTCCAAAAATCATACAGTACGCCAGAAACATTCCACCAGAACCGGTGAACTGAGGAAGAGTATTTAACAAGCCTCGTATTTCTGATGGGGCAGTCTCGGAAATGTACAGGGGCACTAAAGTAACAGCTAGTCCGACACCAAACCCATCTAAGAGCCTCGCCAGAAGAAGGACGTAGACATTAGGCGACCATAACATTATCAAACCACTAAGAAAATAAAATCCCGATGAGAAAATAAGCATTGGACGTCGACCAATCGAATCAGATATTGTTCCTGAACAAGTTGTGATAACCGTGGCTCCAATGAGTGACATTGCCACAACAAGCCCTTCCATGGTAGATTCCAATTCGAGCTCTTTTTTTATGTAAACAACAGCTCCTGTGCACATTAAAAATCAGGTAAATTCAAATACTGCAGTAAATCTTGAAACATAACATGGATTTCTCCCTCCTTATTTCGAAAGAAGAAATAAAGCCAATAATGGAAAGCAAAGAGATCACGCCCTTCATATTCAAGTTTCACAAGAAACACAATAAAATCAATACCATAACAGTCAAATTTCAAGACATGAACTTGATTATAGCAATCGAGATAAAGAAAAAACAAACACATAATATCGTAAGACCATAAAACCGAAAAGGAACATGTAACATAAGAAAAGAACAATTACCTGCAATGGTTGCATTATCCCAACCCTGCAAAAAGTTACCAATTGTAGCAGCAATAGCTACCAATGCCGCTCCGTTCATTTTTAAGCAATGAAGTAAAATTTCCAATCTCTTGGACTAGTCTGCAATTAGAAAGAAACTAAGATTAATGAAACTAATCATTAACAATTCCAATGAATAAAAGAGATCTAATAATCTTTTAGTAACCCTTGTAACTAACTATTACTTCACAAAGCTTAAGATTTTGGTTGCAGCATTATAAAGAAAAAAAGGCTACTCCCAAGAAAAGAAAAGAAAAAAAAAAAAGAGATAACAATTTTGAGATAAAGGAAGTAAACAAAACCCATCAAAATCAAAATCATAAGTGAAGAGAATAAGATCAGGATCTAAAAGAGTAAAAAGATTGCTTACCTATTCAGGACCAGAAAAGGTAGACGTTATCGCACAGAAAGTGAATAGCAATCGGAGTACAAAGAAAGAAAAGGGCCTACTTAAATTCTAAAACTATTGAATACAAAATCTTGGAAAGAGAAGTACATAGTGAAATGTTACCGTGGAATACAGCTAATCAATTTTAAAACTTTACTAATTAGAACGTTTAACCTAATTACTTATGGAACAAAAGCAGAAGCTGGGCTGGGTTTCCATAGAATCTTCACTTAATGACAAATTAATGATTTGCTTTGAAGTGTTTTGAGATTCAGACCACAGGCAGCACCCCACAGAATAAAACTATGGAAAAACACACACTTCAATTGACTTAGGACATCTCCATCCTTGCACTGATTGATTAACTGAAGCCTTTATACAGTAAATTCAGGATAACCCAGAAACTTGTAACTGAGAAGGATTCATACCTGCGGTCAAAATTGAATCTTTTGAGTTGAAAATTAGAGTGATGAAGGTATAAGAAAAGACGAAATTATCTTAAAAAAAGAAAAAAGGAAATGACTAGGGATGAAAAATGATTTTTAAAAAGAAATATCAGATGAGGAAGTAGACAAAAGAAACCAACTAATTGATGGGTCCTCGCCTTGGACGCCTCGTCTATTTTCTCCTCCTCATCACTCTAATTTCTTATTAGTAGCCTACCCCTGTTGCACTCACATTATTTTAATATTTTTTATTACATCAATAATTTTTCATTCTTTTTCAATTACATATTTTCCTTCACATCAACAAAAAAAAATACGTTCTTTTAAAAATAATGTGCACCAAACAGTGACGTAACAAGTACTTTCTCTATTAAAAATCTGTATTAGTGGAAATGTTACGTGTTATCACTAATATTCATTAGACTTCACTTTTTCAACATTCTAAATATTTTTTTATTTATTGTACAATAAAGTGATAAAGTGAGATGCATTATTTGTAAGGAATCATTATTTCTCGTTACATTATAATTTATTTTTTTCTATTTTTTTTATCAATCACATATTTTTCAATAAAATAATATTAACGTAAACCTAAAATATTTTTTTTAACCACACATTTTTCAAAAAACTACCATTTATCATTATAATGTAGAATAATGTGAGCCCAAGTCTAGCTTATTGCACAATAAATTTGTGGGTTCAAGTGCAGTATAAATTGAAATAAAGTTATTTGTATAATCTTTATTGACAATCCACGTGTTATAAATAGTGTGCTGTTAATTTTAAAAACAGTTTTTAAAATGGATAGTATAGGTTCATGTCAACTCATGATAAACGACAAAGATGTTAATCACGATTGTACATATAAGTACATGTAGTATTATTCTATAAACTGATTAATAACAATCATGATGAGACATAGCATTATTCATTTTGTAAGGAATAATTCTAGTATTATTCTTATAGTAAGAACGCATCGAATTAAAGTTAGATTATATTTCTTCTATCAGTCGTAACTTTAAAGAAAGTTGGTAATTCTTTTTCATTTCTTTGAATTAAATGGTAATTTAAATTATTTTATGTTATTTCCATTTTTTTTATACCTATTTTATTATTAGATAATGAATTTATGATTTTTCAGATGAAATGGAGAATGAAAAGAGCTGGTTCGCTTCGTTGCCATCTGAACAAAAAGTAAAATGCAGTATACATGTTTGTGATTTTGAAAATAATTTTTTTTTATTGTTGTTATTATTTTAGAGAGATATTTGTACTATTACAATTGTAAAGAATTAATTGTATAATAGAAATATGAATATCGACAGATAAATGACACTTTAGTCGAGAATTTACCGTTTGATAATTATATTAATACTAGTATCTGTTACGACTGATCCGACGAGGTTCCAAAAATTCTATATAGTAGGCAAACTTGGGCCCGCACTCCATATCAATTTTCTCAAGAGGCAGTTTGGTCGAATGTTCGTGAAAAGGATGAATCTAAATAAAAAGTTGATCACATATGGAGAACCGAACCCTCATGTCGGGGCAAGGCTGGAAGGAGCTCAGCAAGAGATTTTCTATGCAATTAGTAAGTGATTGTGTGACAATTCATTGCTTACCGCCGTCTTATTCAACCAAACAAGTTAAGTTTTAAATGTTGTGTCATATTATTGGACAACAAAATGATAATAACATCAAATATTTATGATTGATTGATATCTTTGACATGATGCCTCAATCTCATGGATGAAGCCACATATACTTTTATCCTGCGATCAGTATCAATTCTATCCTCTTATAAAAGCTCGCACAATGTGCTATTCCAAATGTAATTCAAGTTTAGACTTTCAAAATATAACTTTACTCTCTTTGCTATCACACATTCTTGCCAAAGTCGACCCCTTTTTAATATTGGAGGCTCGCGTCTAAAGTACCTCACACACTCATATTAGTCATATACTAATTACTTCAACTGATTTGATCTTCAAAGTGTGCATGACCATCTCCACCGTCATCGGAGGAAGTCACGTGTGGCTAACGATTTGTTCTAGGGTGCAGAAACCCGACTTACGTGAATGTGGGAAGTCTTGAGATATGTTGACCACGTTGGAAGTACAAAAATTGAGATCAACGGTACCCAACATTTTCAAATTGTGAAAACTCATAGCTAGTAACTGTAATTAGTATCATAAAAAATGATCATTTTTTTATGTGCTTATATTGGTAACTTGTTTTAATAAAGTCTTGGTCAAGTGATATCTCGTAACTCTTTTGTGGCCCTGTCTTAACGACACAATTGATGTGTGATGTCAATTCCTAGATAGTTGACACGTTAAGGGAAAGTTTTAAATGAGACGAAAGCAAATTGTGTCTGTTTTAATGGAGACGTGGGAATCTTTTCGAGAATAATAAAATAAATTCTGTAGCAAATAATCATTGACGAATTCTGTTAGATTTTGTGATATAAATTATCATTGGAGATTTTGAAATCAATATGTTGGCGATTTAAGTAAAAATATGAATAATGATATCATAGACACGTCTTTCTTTGACTCTCCCTCAACAATGATCAACGATAATCGATAATGTCACCGATCATCAACGATGCTTCGATTGTTGTCTTGAGCTATCGGTATTACCAATAAAGTTTTATTCTTTGCATAGTTTTTAATATTTTTATAAGTTATCAATAGTTAGGTTAAAATGTCAGTTTACTTTTTACTATAACATTACTAAGATGTAAGTTATTTTATTCTTAACGAAATTTTCAATTAATTTTTAATTTTTTTTCCTCTTTATTACACTATTAAACTATTTATATATTTCATATCAATGACTAAAAGCCATTTGAAATATTAATTTTTTTTAAAAT
>CAIGRL010135727.1:0-10500 GCA_903798325.1 Fraxinus xanthoxyloides | reverse complement strand
TCACGTGTCATTTTTCACGGCATCCTATGAACTACAGAGGTTGAAACCTTAATTTCCCCTTTTAAGTTTCCCCAAATATACAGTAGAATGATTAGAATCCTACCCACCTACTCACTTTTATTCCATCATAGCCAACCCTTTTGAGGAACAAAGCACGTCTGCATGCAATCAAACCGTTGAGAGAGAGAGAGAGAGAGAGAGAGAGAGAGAGATGGGTTCCTTTGACCAAAGTATTTCTTAAGAGTATTCAAGAAAGAGAGAGGGAGAGAGAAGGGCTTTATGGGTTGTGAACGAAAGGGAATTTGAAAATTGAGAGAGGAAGGAAAAATGGAGAGGGAAAGGAAAAGTAGGGAGGAATTTGTAATGAAAAAATTTAGAGGCGGGAATATGGTGGGGAAAAGTGAGGGAAATTGTACTCCATCACCTCCATGGAAATTTGGGTTAGTTCAACCAGATGGTTCTTTAGTTCAAGATTTCAATTTTCCCCAAAATACCACTCTTTCTGCTAGAAAGCTTGGTGCCAGTCTCTGGGAGGTACAACCCCACCGCAACCTTAAGATGAACAACGATGGGTCTAAGCCTAATCATCACAAAAGTGAGGAATTTAAGGTTTCAAAACAGTTGTCTGAACTCTCTGATAGATCCCCAGAGCTGGTAAAAATATGCGCATCTTATGATTTTGAATTATTGATATCAACGATTTGAATCTTGTTTTTTAGTCTATGATTTTGCTTTATGTAGTGGAAAGTAACACTGTGTTATTCGTTGATTGAGTATTTTGGGGTAGCTTAGGTAGCAGTTGAGTAAGGTCGCTTGATTGTCACATAGATTGTCTTTGGCTTGTCTCCTTCCATGATATGCGGTTGATAGTAGCCCAACTGTGGATCCAACGTCGATAAGAATACTATATATTCTTCGTTCGTGGACTGGGGAATTTGTTGCTTCAATATTTGGTCTTGTTCTAAGTTGAATTTCCCATTGCCAGTAATTAGTTTGTTATAATTTTGATTTTGTGCATAGTTATATTGTTACAGTTTCATATCATATGAACTTTTTGATTAGACTCACCTTCTTCTTATTTAAATTTAAGATACATTTTCACATGGAAAAACCACGGTTCAAAAATATATTTGGACTTGGGGGACGCACATAAGTTGGGACGCTTGTAGAATTTGCGAAGTCTAATTTTTATCTCGACTGTAGATTCTTTGATTCTAAAGTGAGGGGAACTCTGTGCTCCTTCGATAATGTAGTTTGGTTTTAAGAATAGATAAAATATTTGGGGGAAAAAAAACCCGTTTTTGAACTAATTGCGTGATTTGTAAGAAAATGATTGGGAAGAAATGGGGGGTAGTTTACCACAAGAATTCCAATGGCTTTGAGGAGAAAGGGAGTGAGGCTGAGGGCAAGGGACTTTCTGCATTTGTCAGTATTCTCACTAGCTACTTAAAAAACTTTCTCGAGCAAACCATCTAATAGTAGGAGATATTACTTGGGTATGACCCTTCCACAGCTAATTCTTGCAGTGACTGTTAAAAGTTTTGAGTTTTTGTAGTTTATATGTGACGAGGTGCCGAACAAGACTTAGACTTGATATTTTATTGCTGATCTCTGCCCTCTATTTTGACAGGCAACAAGTGGTAGTGGTTTGAGAAAGCAGGTTTCAGCGATAACCACCCAACATAATCCGAGGCTTAAAAGAGTCGGCCATGTTCAACAGCCTGCATCCCCTGCTAGTTACTGCAGCTCGATGGAGGTATTTTAACTTTCTGCAGAGCTCCACACTTCCAATTCCTAATGTGATGTTTTATTTACGTGAAATGAATGGAGATTCAGAAAAGAAGTTGGCAAGGATGTGAAATAATAATGCTCTTTATTTTTTTGTACTGATTCGAATAAAAATCTTTTCATTTGCTCTTGACAGATGGCTCCGTACGGACCTACCCATTCCCCAAGTAGTTCTTTGGACTCTAAGGGTAAATTAGGTGTGCCAAGTTACAGCCTTCGAACATCCACAGAGTTACTTAAAGTACTCAATAGGATTTGGAAACTTGAAGAAAAGCATGAATTAAATATGTCGTTAATAAAAACATTGAAAAGGGAACTGGATTACTCGAATGTAAAGATTAAAGAATTACTGCAAGAGAAGAAAAGAGATCAACAGGAAATTGCTGAGTTGATGAAGGAAATAGCTGAAGATAAAGTTGCTAGGAAACACAAGGAGCAACATCAAATGAAAGATGCATTTGAGTCGATTGGGCACGAGTTAGAGGATAAACGAAAATTAAGAAAACATTCGGAAAATCTTCATTACAAGCTATCTGGGGAACTTTCAGAAGTGAAATCTTTGTTCTCTAATGCTTTGAATGAACTTAAGCAGGAGAGAATAGCGCGGATATTGCTAGAAGATCTGTGTGATGAGTTTGCAAAAGGAATAAGAGATTATGAACAAGAGATACGGTTGTTGAGGCAGAAATCTCATGGGAATCAAATTGGAAGGGAAGGGAATGATGGATTGATTCTTCATATTTCTGAAGCTTGGTTAGATGAACGAATGCAGATTAAGTTAGCAGATGCTTGTGATGTTGCAGGAAAACCATCGGTTGTGGACAAGTTAAGATGTGAAATTGTAACTTTTCTTCGAGCAAAACAATCTGGGAATTCTGATATAAATGATTTTATATCCTCAGAAAAGCCAAGGGAAAGTAACTTATGCAGGCGTTCTTTGGAATCTCAATTGAATAAAGGGTTAAGTTTGAAGCAAGGAAATGATGGCGCCAAGGAACTAGCATCAATCATTTTGGACAGTTATTCGATAGAGACAGCAAAATCAAAACCGATAAAGAAAAAGGCAGTGTCTCGAGAAGTTAAGGGTTCTGATCCATCTAGACGGCAGATTCAGTCGGAAGAACAAGTCATGCGCGATCACCATTCCGTGAACGAGGAACCAGCAAAAGAAAACCAAGATGAAATGACCAATAATTTGCCAACTAACTTAATCAGAAATCCTTCTTTGGCATCTGAAGGTAAGAAACTTCGTAATGGAAATGACTATACGGAAAGTTCTTTTGATCAGTCTACATTTACTGGTCCTAGTCCGGTTCTAAAATGGACATCGGAGGCAAAAGCTGCAGATTCCAACATGTTGGAACCTTTCCCGAGATGGCGTCGAAGCTTCAAACCGAGTACTTTGCAGGAAAAGTTGCTGGAAGCACGGTTAGAGGGCATACAACCTTGTGCTCGAGTTTCCAAAGGTTTGTTTCAAGTCGACTAAACTACAACATGATACAAACTTCAGAATTTTGAATTCCTTTTTCTTGTAGTTTATGAATCGCAGTATTGTAAATGAGAACGACCTCTGTTTGTACACAGTTGTCGGGATTGATCGAATCCATGTCCCTACTCCTAGTCATTGTGGTAAACTTGTTACACCTTTCAGGGTTTTGTAGAAGACATATAACCTCATTTTTTGGCCCTATGATAATCGTGTCAACAATAAGTACATTTTCTGACGTTTTGTTGGACAGATATGGGATGATTAAGTTGATTGATCATCCTGATTTTTTTAATAGTGTCACATTGACTTGGTGGAAGTCACTGGTTTGAGCTGATTGTCGGTGAACTAAATGTGGGTTTTTTTTATTTGGATTAGTTCCCGTCCGTTTTAAATATGTTGCTATTAAAGAAAAAAAGAGGTTGATTTTGCATACCTTGATTCCAAATTCGAAGAAAATGTGCATAAAGTGCTTATAGCCCTGCATGTTAGGTTTGAACGTAGCAAAGTAGAACAAAATAGAGCCATTGTAATCGTCAACCTTTTGATGAGTAAATTTTATTAATCATTAAAACTAAGTTTAACTAAAAAAATATTTTACGAGATGGGTCATTAATCTTAAATTCTTATATTTTTATACTTATAAAATCCATTAAAATTTAGCCACTGTTTGTCAATCATTTTTTACAAACTCTGTTTTCTACGATAAACAATCTCATCCACATATTCACTCAATAAAATATTCTACACTCAAACTAATAAATTTATTTTAAATCTCAAACACACATTCTTAAAAAAAATACTATTCATTACATCATTTTGAACCCAATAATGGGTGACAAACACACCCTTAATGACAAATGAATCACCCCGATTTTATAATTTCTGAGAATTTATTGATTTCTATCAAATTTTACTTCTTTTTGCCAAAAAAGAAAAAAAAACCAAAAAATGGAATAGTAGAAATAGAAAAGTAAGGAAAAATTACATGATTGTAAAATGAAAAATCAGGTTTATGATATAATTGGAAAAATCCTGGAATTGATAACAATTTGAATGATTTTAGTGAAAATAAATCAGAATAATCACCACTCTTTAAAGACCCAAAAGCTGCTTGAAATTCACCACGCTTACGACGTCGTTTCTATCTTTGAACGTCATTTTTGTCTATTCTCTCAAGCTCAGATTTCTACAGAATGGCGGCAGCAACATTCAGATACATAGTGCAGCTACATAAGGATGTACCAAAAGCAGCAAGATTTTACTCGGAAGGATTGGGATTCACCATTAATGTCTGTACTCTCCGATGGGCCGAGCTCCATTCCGGCCCGCTCAAGCTCGGCCTCTTGCGCTCTCCCAGGTCCGTTTCTGTTCTTTTTCTAGGTTTTACTCTTTGCTATTCAGGAATTTACACATTTTTTTTGGTCATATATAGTTGATTGAATGTAGGTGAAGTTTTGATATATGTAGGTTAAAAATTTTGAATCTTGCCTGTCCTCTTTAGTAGAATCGAAAAAATATATATTGTAATTGGAAAGACTTCATTTCATCTAGTGCTGGAGGATTTAATTGGTAATTGAATAACAATGATTATTATAATGCAATTAAAATGTAAGTTTTGTATAATAATTTGGATGAAATAATGGCTTTTATGAGGTTTGTTTTGCCTGCTAAACATTTTCTTGTATGAAAATTTGGACATCAAATAGTTTCTGGTCAAATGTAGCCCCCTGCAAAGTTATGATTGGCAGCACCAGGGTGGCCAAAGATGTTATCCCCAGAGATTTATATTGCTTTATTTTAATGGCCAGATGCATATGGGGTGAGTGCTGGCATTCTTGAGCTGTGATGAGTTCTACTGGCTAAAGGTTAAAGGATTACATGTGGTCTGAGTTCTATGGGATGAAATTGTCACTCTTGCATTGTCAACCAATGCTAAAAATTTTCAAGGGGCAAGTGCAGTAGGTTGTTAATTGTGCAATAAGTTGAATATAGTTTATTATTTTAAGGATATGATTCTTACAGAATTAGTTTTTCCAAGTCATATATAAATTTTGCTTGTTAACTAGGTGATTCTTTTTGAAAGAAGGTACGACTTTAAATCTCTGAATTTACTTCAGGGGCGTGCTCGTCGTTCACAAATGTCCTATTATTTTTAATTTATTGGTTGTTCATCGTTGAGAATTTTGAACCCTAATTCTATTCTATCAAAAACAATCAATTTGAAGAAAGAAAAATAAATACTCAAGAATACACAAGATTTATATAGTTTCGCTTCAATGTGAGACTACGTCATTTCTTGCTGTTGCAGTAATTCACTATGATTAAAACAAAGGTTTACAAGAGAAAATCACACTCAATTCTTTTCTAACCTGTTTTTTTGTCTCTTTTTATGATAAAATAATAAAGCCTAAGGATGGCTTCCTATTTATAAGTTAAATTAGGGAAAAATCGAATTTTACAAGGATTCCCATTCCTTGATAGAATTTTACAATCGCACAAATTCCTAAACAGTCCTTAATGAAAAAAATGAAACAGCTCTGTGAAGTGACAATAATTAGCCACTATTACTTAAAAAATTCGGATGGTTCTGCTTGCCACTCTTAACACTAGTTATGCTCTCTGTCCTATGTTAACTGATATAAATATTGAGGTGTCTTAGATGAAGTCCAGAAAATGAAGCATTTCTGATCAAATTATGATACTGTTTTCCACTTGTAATATGAATGTAGCTATGCACGGTTCTTGCAGTCATGACTAATTGTCTGTGGATAGTAGAGATAATATTATTCATTGCATATTTAGACGACTTTTTCTGTTAAAAAGTTATGGTTAGATTTTGGTTGAAGTGATTTGATGATCTGACAATCTTAGTAGACTCTTGCACGAGAAGCAGTGGGTGGCGGCAGCATGAACCTTCTCCTGTGTGTCAGATTCTCTGACATTGTTGGTCTGGAAGAAAACTTACATCATCTTTGGCTTTGTACTAAGCCACATCAATATAAAATTCAATCATGCTACATGTACACTTTATTTTACACACTTTCACATGGCAACATCCACACTCTTGATTTTCAACTCATCCATCATATATCACTACACACTTTCTCCACATAGGGGGAATGTCATCTAAGGTGTAAGCTAGAATGTACATCTAGTTTAATTATATAAAATTATGCTATTTGTACATAAAAAATGCACAGCTTTGTTGACATTCAATGAGGTGTAAAAATCTATGCCATTGATTGTTTAAGTGTTGTTAAAATAAGTGACAAAAATGTTAGCCACCTCACACACTGTCAACAAAGCTGTCAACCGCACTGTACCTGTTCCTGTAGCAGAACTGATCAATATAACAATAAGCTTAATTTTATCTTTACAGGCTTTCTAGTTTCTCAGATTGCATGTTTTGCTTCATGAGAGAGGAATGAAACATTTACATCTGTGGTTCTCCAGAACTATGTTTCACTCATCGATTGAACGTGCTATAGAAACAGTGTCTTTTCCATATTTGTTAATAGGTTTACGTATAAATTTTAAAACAAATAACCTTTTTGTTGGTGAGCTGAAAGTTGGAAATCAATAAAAGAAACTCCTACCTTACTGTCAAAACAAGTAATTCTTTTATTTGTATGAAGAATGTAATTTATAGAAACAGATACGGGGACAACTACTTTTTTCAGTAGCTTTTAAGCTTAGCCAAACATGTTTTTTCTTCATTTATATTTGCAGGATTTGGTAGATCCCATCTTTCTTCAAGGCTGCTTGACTGTCATATAAATATATTATTTTCTTTTTCCTTGTGTTTTCAGTGACCATGTTGCGCAAAAGGGATACTCGTCACTCCTATCCTTTACAGTGACTGATATCAACAGTACGGTGACAAAACTGATGGCTTTGGGTGCAGAGATGGATGGTCCAATCAAATATGAGGTCCATGGAAAGGTAATCTACGAAGCAATAAAATATAGATTTTTGTAATCACATTTTACATTAGGATCAAAACGTGTTTGGCATATATGAGGTCCATGGAAAGTCACATATTGTTTTCTCGCATATTTGCATAACTTGCATGCTTTTACTTTTAAGCAAAATTATATATTTTAAAACTTACTTATTTACTTGTAAGTTGACCTTTTAAGCTTAGCCAAACATGCTCAATGGGCAAACAGACTACTTGGAAAGCTTTATCCGTGTTTCTGTCCTCTGTGTTCAGATTAGGAAAACTTAATCTTGATTCCTGTCTTGGCTTTACCAGGTTGTGGCTATGAGGTGTGTTGATGGCCATGTCTTAGGTCTCTACGAGCCTGCTTAGAAGTTGCCAAGACGAGCATGTGTTATTCCAAGAATTTAGAACCTTTTGCCTCTTTTAACATGTAAAGCACATCAAGCAGCACAATAAAGGACAAGATTACTTCAAAGAAGTCCGGCACACAGGGAAAAACCCTGTATACTGTTCAAATATGGAATTTCTAGCTGGTAAAGGAAGGCGTCTGGGATGCATGAGCCGTGCAATTTTATAAAATCAAGGGATCATGATTGTTAGATGAAGTTCCTTGTAAGTGCAGTTTTGCACAACATGATTTATAATGATCTGTGATCATATTTTGTTGTAGATATTTCCAATTCATGAAAGGATCTTTCAAGTACAGTTTCAAAATAAAATACAATCTAACCTTAATTTACTTTCATTATATACTAAGAATACAACGATAACATGTTACTTTAACCTTTCTTTTCCCGCTCATAGACACCATACCTGGTGACTTTATTTGGTCAAATGACGATTTACATTTTTTCTTGATTTAAACTGGACGCTCAGAGTTAGAATCTCTGTGAAACTCAAATTCAAATTGACTTGTCGCAGTTCTTGCTGGAAATTCAATAATAAGGGACTGAAAATATAAGCCGCTGCCCTTCTTGCTGAAGTTTTGCTGTGATCCGTTCTCTGTGGTTCATATAATCTTTTACCTTCATCATTGAGTGACAATTATCTGGAAAAGATTCCACAAGATTCATGTATCTAACCTGTTGTAAATGTAACTCATATAGAGTGAAATATAGGTTTATTGGAGGAGAAGAGACCGATAGGGTGTACATCAAGAAAAAAAGCAATGTCGGAAAAGAGAGATGAAAGATACAAAACTCGGTTAGTAGCTAATGGATACTCATAAAGGAAGAGAGTAGGTTATGAAGAGATTTTCTCTCCAGTCGTCGACACACTTTCATCGGGATTATCTTAACAATGGTGGTCAATTTTGATTTGGAGTTAGAGTAGCTGGATGTGAAGACCGCTTTCCTTCGTGGTGATTCGGAGGAGCATATTTTCATGGAGCAGCAAGAGGGATTCTTGGAACCAGGAACAGAGAATATTGTCTGTAAACTGAAAGTCTTTATATGGGCTTAAACAGTCTCCACAGCAATAGTACAAGAAGTTCGACACTTACATGATTCAGATTGGCTACAGTCGCTATGAGTAAGATTATTGTGTTTACTATAGAGTTCTTGATGATGATTCATATATTTTCTTGGTATTGTATGTGGATGATATGTTAATTGCTGCTAGGAACATGAATGGGATAGAAATATTGAAGTCTTTGTTGAGTAGTAAGTTTGACACGAAAGACTTAAGACCGACTAAGAAGAATCTTAGCATGGAGATCAACAGAGAATAGAAGGACAGAAAATTATGGGCATCGCAGAAAAATTATTTGAAGAAAGTGTTGGAGAGGTTTAACATGTCCGATGCAAAACCAGTGAGTACATCATTGACAAATCACTTCAAATTGTCTAGTAATCAATGCCCTAAGAATGAAGAAGAAATTGTAGAGATGTCAAAGGTGCCTTATGTATGCAAGCACAATGAGATGTTTGATGTATGCAATGATGCGTACCAAACCAGATTTAGCACATGTAGTCAGTGTGGTGAGCGAGTACATGGCTAATTTCGACAGAGAGCATTGGAGAGTTGTAAAGTGGATTTTCAAGTACTTGAGTTGTACAATGGAGTGTGAGATCACGTTTGAGAGACAACATGATGATGTTTCAGTTCAAGGATGCGTAGATACAGATTATGTAGACGATTTGGATGGCAGAAGGTCCCATACAAGTTATGTTTTCACACTTGCAAGTGGGCCTACATGTTGGAGATCAATGATGTAGTCACTTGTGGCATTATCCATAGTTAAAGCAGAGTACATTGCAGTAACTAAGGCAGCTAATGAATTATTGTGGTTGAGAGGGCTTGTCAAGGAGCTTGGATCAAGTAAGATGGAATATAGCTGTATTGTGATTGATAGTCAAAGCGCCATCTTTTTAGCAAAGAATTAGATTTATCATGCAAGAACCAAACACATTGATGTGAGATTCACAAGATAAAGGAGTTAGTTATTTTAAGAGAATTGCTGTTAGAGAAGGTGCATATCTTTGAAAATGCAATAGACATGTTGACAAAGCCAATCATAATGGATACGTTCAAGCATTACTCAAACTTGATTAACATCTCTAGATGTTAGAGACGATGTGTCCCAATCTATTGGTCCTAGATAGTGAGTTTTTCCCAAATTATGTTTGTTTCAGCGTTTTCTCCAAAGGGGTAAATATTTGCCAATGTGGAGATTGTTCTATATGTGGCTTATATAGAGTAAGACATAAGTTTACTGGATCAAAATAGCCGATGCCGGAGCAGATGGAGTGAGGGGAGCCAAGCGACAACATCAATCTTGTGGGTTTAATTCATTGTTTGTTTGCAGCGACGCTGAATATGTTGGGTGGTATGGTACAAGTGTATTTTTTTCTTGTACGGGCCCTAAATTCTTGTATGGATTTGAGTTACGGTTAGTATAAATAATGATAATGTAACCCTATTATTCATACTGAATAAAAATCTTTATTTCGCTTCTTGTGGACGTAGGCACATTGTCGAACCACGTTGAATACTTGTGTTGATTTCTCTATATCACTTTTCTATTATTTTGCGTTTAACATCCAACATAACCAATGATTTTGCCAAAAAAAGATCTCCCATTTTCCAATTTGCCAATGGGAAAATTTTATAATTAAGAGGTTTAGGGGCCGTTCTCTTCGTGTTTCAGTTTTGTGTTTTGAGTTTTGAATTCGTTTTGTGTTTTGTGTTTTGAGTTTCTGTTTTGAAATTTCTGAAAATGCGTTCTATTTACCAATCTGAAAAACTGTTTCCGAAAACAAAAAAATGGAAAACGAGCTCT
>CAIGRL010135647.1:0-11710 GCA_903798325.1 Fraxinus xanthoxyloides | reverse complement strand
TATGTTAATTGATAAATATTTACATACAAATCACCTATTTTTTCCAACACTTGGACAATGTTATGAAATATGGACTAGCATATCTAATTGGAATATTGATGAATATATGTTGATATATCAGTCTTAGTTAGTTAATTAGTTGATTGAACCTAGTGATGATTTACTTGGGGCCTATTTGGCTAGGCTCATGCTTTTATTTTTACTTTATATAGAAAAGCTTTCTAATAAAGTTAGCTTAATTATTGTTTGGAAATTAATTTCTAAAAGAATTTCTTCTAAAAGCTCTTTTTACTCAAATAAATGCTTTTATAAAATTAATCAAACGATTCGAAAGCAGTATTTGAATTTCAAATGCTCATTGTAATTTCTCAAAAGTCATGCCAAAAGGGTCATTGTTCAATGACTGTATGGCCAAACTAGTTTTATTTTTGTACCTACTACTAGTGTTGGTTGAAGAATAATAATGATTGAACGAGTTCAAAGAAATGGACAGACTCACTTGGAAGCACCTATTTGGTCTTTATTTTTTTATTTTTCAAACTGTCCAATAATATATCGACACGTGTCCCCCTATATTTGAACATGTTTTTGAGCTTGTTTGTGTAACATGATTTGTTGGTTAAATTCAATGATAAATCTTTTATAAACTTGCTTGGGTGAGGATGCAAGAAATCTTCCACTATACCACTTGTAGTTTGTCGGTCGTTGATAAATGCATTTCGTACGCTTATCTGGATTATTAAATGAGACTAACTATTATGAATTGTGATGATTTATTACTTAATTATGATCAAATGGCTTGATTATACTTGTGATCTTATGCTGGATACTGCAAAGATATTGTGAAATTGTTTGACTCAAAACTTTGAAAGAATTAGTTGAGGGAGAAGCTAAGATCAAGTCTTTTCTGCGTGGTAAGAAATTTTTCCGACATCCCACGTCCCAATTAATGATCTAAATATTGAAATTCGAAACCAAATATGTTTTTGTCTATATTCCATGTTTAAGATTAAATTCAAACCAAATGTGTCCCCATTTAAGAACTGTGATTATAATGTAGACAATTGCAAATTTGATAGAGAATTTACTACAAGGCATTTTATCACCGTGTTGTTTAAACAATCGAAAATATATAGAAACACTGCAGAGATCATCGCCATTGTATTCTCGTGACACATAAATGAGATTGAACATTTGTTTGAGGTGCTCTTCAATCTCTTTTTGAAAGTAATATGAAACACCTAGATGCTGTCAATCAATACCAATTTTTTCCTTTATTTTACTTTATCATGTATCAATAAACATGATAATTTTAAGTTTTCATCTTAAAGATAGAAAGATTGACTAAATGGCTTGAATTTTAGACTGTGTACTCATTTCTAACTAATAGTAAGAAAAAAATGAATTGATTACTATAGGACGTGGCTACACCTCAAGAGGGTAGGTTGATCTCACTAATGTTATTAAAATCAGACTGAATTGGATAGTTCAACGGAAACCGATCCAAGATTTGGTTCAGTTTAAAGCTTAAAACTCATTTATTTTAAAATCGATAAAAATAAATCCGGTCAATTGATTGATTTATCTACTACCTGAGATAAATCCCAAAAGACCTGGAACCAGTTTCTCCGGTTAGGCTGGTTTGTTAAATGTTAAAATTTTATAAATTTACCAGCTTTTAGCCTATTTTTCATTTAAAAGGCCCAACAAGCTCACCTACACAACTTATGGCCCACCAATTTATTGACTACATTTTTAGTTTTCTTGTGAGAATTCCATGTGGGGCGAGGAAAGACGTAGTCAAAGCAAATTCCAATTTATTTTTAATTTTTAATTTTTGCAGTCATTCACAGTTTCTTTCCTCAACATCTAATTTTTTATTATTTATTTTAATGAGTTAATTGATTCTTTTTCTATCTTATTTTAATTAATAAAAATTAAAAATTCGTCAAATATTTCAATTAAAAATATTATACTATTATCTAATATTGATTACTATTTGAAAATATATTTATTTATCTTTATTTAACTACCGATTTGACTGCAATTCGACATTTTAACTCATTTTCGCATTTATGTCCCTAATTTTTTAGTCATATTTTTTTCAACATTCTATTAATTAGCACGTCTTGTTCATAATAACATTCAAAAAAAAAATTGTTAGGATGGAGTAAAAAGCCTTATTTGTCACTCGTATTTTAAAATAAACAAGATAAACAATTAATACAAAACTTAGAATATTTGGATAGTAATCGTCATCATAGACAAATGTCCCAATTAACTAGAGATTAAAGATAAGAATGTTGCGAAGAAAAATTGGGAACATAAGTGCAAAATTTAAGAACCTTCATTTCAATTAAAATATGGTGTAGTTAACAAAATATGTCTTGAGAACATAATTACATTTTATTTTATTTTTATGTTACCATTATGTAAAATATGATATGTAAAGTGAAAATTTAGGTAGTATGGTATATACAAAGTATAAATACATCCTATACAGATTACAGAGGGTGTACTCAAATTGATAATCCTAATTTGCTCAGACCATTTTAAGAAAATGGATTGTAAATAGACAATTACAATGTTGACGGCTACATATTCTATAAATACTATAATTTAGTGAAAACCCATGTCCCCTTTACTTAGTCAACGAAAATGTCATTGTTCATAGAATATGATATTGTTATTTGATAATTAGAACGGGAGAAACTTCAATATTGTAAACAGAACACACATCAAGATGGGATTGCTATATAAAGGATGTGGATTTTCTTTATAGAGCACAATTTATCATTGAGGTAGATGAAAATGGCTACTTTTTGGCCTCATCTACTATTCGTTTTCGTAATTTGTGACAATTATAAATGTGGCCACTGACGACAAGCAGTATAATTATGGTTCTGAGCCTCTCACATTGACATGTCTATCACCAGCACCATCTTCGTTACCACCTTACATATCCCCTCCATCTCCATCTCCATCTCCACCACCACCACCTCCTTATTTATACATATCCCCTCCACCACCTTACTATAAATCACCTAACTTTAGTTGAGAATAAAAAAGGGTAATGAATGTTAACAGCACTAACTTTAGTTGAGAATAAACTTTATGGCTCTATCTTACCTTTCAGCTTTNCAATTTATCATTGAGGTAGATGAAAATGGCTACTTTTTGGCCTCATCTACTATTCGTTTTCGTAATTTGTGACAATTATAAATGTGGCCACTGACGACAAGCAGTATAATTATGGTTCTGAGCCTCTCACATTGACATGTCTATCACCAGCACCATCTTCGTTACCACCTTACATATCCCCTCCATCTCCATCTCCATCTCCACCACCACCACCTCCTTATTTATACATATCCCCTCCACCACCTTACTATAAATCACCTAACTTTAGTTGAGAATAAAAAAGGGTAATGAATGTTAACAGCACTAACTTTAGTTGAGAATAAACTTTATGGCTCTATCTTACCTTTCAGCTTTAAATCTCTTTCTCGAGAATAAACCACACTTGAACTTTGATATTGGGAGCAATGCAATAAGTTCTTGAGAAAGACCCCTGCTTTGATTTCCAACCGATTCACCCAACTCAAGTAACTCCTGTAAGGAAATGAAATAAAAATATATGTTTTAGAAAAATCACAAATTTATCCATTTTTCTGCTCTAAGATAAATTCACTTTCCATGGATTTCATGGATTCGCGGTTGAGATTGGACAGATTAGGAGAAACTAGAAAGCCATCAAAACGTGAAAATTGTCAGCAATATGATGCATTTGAATACACGAATATTCAACAGGAGAACATAAATTCAATTATGGTGATTATCCAACGAGTAAGAGCAGCATAAATTTCCAAAAAACAAATTGTCCACTGAAAGAGCAGCATAAATACTAAAATGCTATCAAAATGGGCAATGCTATCACAATGATGAAACAATGGGCAACAAAATGAAATGAAGTTTTATGCCATAAAAGAAACCATTACAGAAATTCATGACCATTTGGTGAGCAATGATAATTCCCCAATGGAAGCAACCTGAGGTGGCTCCTCAAAATCACTATTTCCCCCATGCTTTTGCCGAACTACGCATCACAGCCCCATTGTTTGTCAAGCTTACAACTCTACACCATAATAGTGGAATAATACTTGTTAGACCTGAATATTTTGGTTCAGTTTTGCAACCAAAGCTGCCAAATTTTCAAGGCTTTTGTCCATCTATTTTCTACTTTTTCCTTCTTTAAAGTCAATTTATTTGAGTTCTCAGGATTTATATATTTTGTGAGTTGATAGTGTTAAGCAGATTCTTATATTTCCTCTAAAAATGTGTCATTCTATAAAGTTAAAGAAAAGAAAAATGTGATAGCCAACAGACTTTTCCAAAAATTTAAGAAGCAGAGTACCATGCCCGAGATTGATATAAGCTCCTCACAAATTATGTCTCAACTGACATTTTCCATTGGAGCATGTATCATGAGGCTGCAAAAGGATTTAAATATTTAATCAATTATTCTTATTGATATCAGGTATTGGGTCACGTCTGCTTGTCTAGAGTCCACCTGGGATCCACCTAGTCAGCCTAGATCTACAATTTACAGGATGGGGATAGCATTCATGCAGTTTCACTGGATTTTCATTTGGCTGTGACAAAGTCTCCTCTTTAACTTTTATTTTATTTTTGGTAAAGTAGAAATTTTTATACATGAAAGCTTAGGAGCTATTTAGGGCATTTATATCGACAGACTGTGTTGAGAGTATGACAACAGATAGTCATGTAGTGTCTTGATAGTTACATATATTGAACTTTTCAAATATTTACATTTGTTCTACAAAAGTATGAAGTAGTAGAAATGTTCCCTAGTTTAAGATTCATTACATAAAAACCATAGTTGTTAAACAAAGCCCGGCCCGGACCCTTGATCGGGCCGGACTGATTAATTTGATAAAAATGTACTTTGACTCAGTCAAAATCGGGCTTTAACCGAGTTAACCGACGATTTATCCAGTCCGGTTGACCGGTTTGATTGGATTTTGATATTGTCTTACAAAATTTTTGGGTTGGACCTCTAAAAAAAATAAAGGATTTCTCACCACTTGAACATAAAATGCTTTAGTATTACTCATATACAATAACTTATATCCATCTAATGAATCATTTATAGTTTTTTATAAAAATATTCTTTTAAAAAAACTTTGATCCAATCTTTTACATTATTTTATAGACTTAAACAATTAGTGAAAAATAAATTAAAAATTTTAATTTTTCCCCTAAAAAAAATTATACTTCATATTTTTTTTTGAAGGTTTTTATGCAACGACCCGCCGGTTGAACTACTGACCCATTGACTCGATGCAACGTCCGGGGCTGTGTTTGGGTCGAGTCTGACAACTATGATAAAAACCCTTGAAATATCACAATATAATACCAGAAGCCATGATTTGACCAAGGTTACTGGACGTCCTTTTAGCAAAGCATCTGTTGGACTTCTCCTAGTCCAGAACTTCACATTGCAAAAGTCCATACCTGATTCCAATATAGGAATTGGATGTTACCTAACTACTAGAAATGTTTTCCTAACTCTTTAGGTGGCACATAAGTTATACAAACACTTCCAGTAGAGAACCAATTCTCCATACTACATCTCCTTGATTAATTAGGACTAGAATTAAGAAGATCACAAAATGCATGGTATAAATTTTCATTAGATAATGACTCGAGATAGGTAATCTAAGATGCATAATTAACATTTCTTACCTCATAAGTCATGTTGTCAGGGTCAATGTTGTCTTGCCAAACAATCTGCATCAATTCACAGAAGGTGAGTGAACAAATTTCTTACTATACGTGCTTCTTCAAGTTATGAAAGGGATTATAAACATGAAAAGTACAACATTAATATAACAATGAAGGATGTAACCACATACCTCATAATCACGAGTATTCTGATGATTCCGAGGACCTAGAAAATTCCAAAGAACAAAGGTCACTTTGTATTTTATACTAGTACACAATAATTTCTAAGATGAAACAACACCGGTAAATAGAAATGTATATAAGATCATTGATGAAAAGATATATAACACCCATGAGCTAGGGGCTAAATGAACTAAAAGCTAGGGGCGAAGTGACCTAAACTCAATTTGCTTTCCACAATATAGGTTTGCAGCAAAAGTTTTCATTAATTTTCTTTCCCTACTCTCCAAATTATAAAGCAGGAGATCATTTCATATTCTCTCCAACATCTTACTTTGTTGAAAGTAAAAAATGGAAATAGCATTTATCAGGGTTAGCATTATCTGTAAAACTACATAACCACAAATTACAACCTAAGAACAAGCACAATGATGGGTCCAGTCAGCTAATGAAGTTTCATATTCAGCTTTCCACCAAGACAACAATAATCATGGTGCACAAAAGAGAAAGAGAGGAGGAAGGAAAGTAAACTCGGGACAGATTTTCCACATGATGAAAGAGTATGGTCGTGCAAACAACTGCTTTAGTTCATACTATAAAAGCTGTATATCAACATAATGGAAATTGAAATTGAATCTCACACTCCAAAGGATCAACATGTGAATTGTGGCTCGAATGTCCTTCCCGATTCACATGTGAAACTGTAGCCTGATCATCAGCCACAGACGAAGGGCTTTCCAGATGCTTGTTATATTCATCAATTCCAGTCATTTGATCATTTACCACATAACCGGGCCAATATTCGTAGTATGAGAAACTACCAGGTTCAGAAACCGCATATTTGTACAAATTAGTATTTCCTGCTGCATAAGAACTCTCCTGCACATAATTTGAGGCAATCACATACATCATTCTAACCACCAAAAAAATAAGTAAAAAATAAAAGCTACATACATTCTTCTCCAAATTCAAGAGAAAGATAATAACCTCGAGATTCTAATCAAAACATTTTGCAAAACTAGAGAACAGTGCTATACCAACAGATAAGGGCAGAAGTTTTATTATGCTGATAAGTAAATTCTTGCAGCTACTAAACCTATGGTAGAGAGGGTTGTATATAAGCCAACTCAATAAGTAGTTTACTTTCTTAAATGTTGTTTGGAATCACAAAAAGGCTCAATAATCATTAAAACTATACTAATTCACTATTTGAAATTTTGAACCAATCTTGAACAAGCTTCTGATGAAACAAATCTGACTTAAGTTTTTTTATTTTATTTTTTGGTCAATAACACGAGCTAGAGCCAAATTCGAAAAGTTTTTGAGCTAACAAACGTTTTCAATTTCTGCAAAATGAGTGATCAAACTCAAATTTTAAACAGCGCAAGAAAGGAAGTCAAAACATATTTAGTTCAATGTACTTCAAAAAGGGAACAGCTCAATCAATTTTAATGGCGTACCTGAAAAGGGGCATCTGCAAAAAAGAAATTTCCGTGATCATAGGTAATACCTCCAAAAATATCCACAAAGCTTCCCATCGAATTAGAAGGCATGGCATGGTTTGGATAATGAGCTTCCATCTGTGAGTTCCAGCTCATTTTTTAAAAACAATTTCTGATGCACCAAAAAGCAGGATCAAATTTACATAAGCATTGTACCTCGTATGATTCCAAGAGTTATTGAAAGAAGTATGTATATCTACTGTAAATTTCTTTGCCAAATTCAAGCACATGGATATATGCAACTAAAATTCAATTTTGAGAAAATCTGAATTGTCTCAATAGCAATATTTTAAGTATACTACATTTCTGCAAATCCTGTAATGAAATCATCAACCATCAATTTTCAAGTAATAGAGTTCCAAAATCTTTGCAATGCATATCCATATTAAGAAATAATGTATTTTACAAAATAACTACAGCATTGATTTTCAAATTTAGGAAAGGAACCAAAAAGGCAATTTCACTCAAATGGGTTAATATTTAGATTTCACCAGTAAAAATTTAAAAAAATCTGAGGAAAATGATGACTTGACAAACCCTAAAATAATTAAGAGAAACAAATATTATGAAAAATGAAAACAAAGGCATTGACATAGAGAGATTCTACCGAGTATTTCGGTTCTTGTCAAATTTCAACACCGAGAAGAAATTAAAATCAATACCACGTTTTTATCAGCGATAAATCAAACGCTAATCTCTGAACATAATCCAAGACATGGAAAACAAGTAAATTGAACAATCAACAAAAAGAAACACAACGTAAAAAAAATAAAATTCTAGTGCAAGAGATTATATTTAATGCAAAGAACCAGATTCTCGAAGAAAAAGAGAAATTAAAGAACCGACATTGATCGCTTTTTGAACGTCAGTCTTCAGCTGAGCAAAGAAAGATCCCTCTCTATCTCTATCTGTGTAAAGGTCATGAAAAATGAGAGGTTGCTATTTTAATATTTTGCCTGTCTTTTATAGATGGACAAAAATGCATCAGAAAGGGACAACACATTTTGCACCAGGTACAACATTTGCTTTCTCCTCATCCTACCAAAGAAATTCAAACACAAAAAATTGAGAAATGTAATTATTGTTAATTGTCAATTTTGTAAATTTTTCTTTAACCTCAATAAGAACATTTTTTTTCTCAAAATAATAAAAAGGAAAAAATTATAAATATTAAAAAAAATCTCTCTCTACCCCATTTTTACCACCGTCATCATACCACACACGCCAACAAGTCATACCCTTACTAGACTTGGGAGGATACACGATCAAAAGGGCGCAGATAACCTAGAATTGAAAGTATTCGAAGTGATCAACACAAGGCACAAACACGTGAAAGGGCATTGTAGGGGGTGGGGGTATCATGGGAACAAGTGTGCGGAAATGGATGCAAGGGATGATGACACAACTATGGGGGGTGGGGGTTGATCGGGGATGTTTTATATTTTCTTTTCTTTTCCTTCTCCCTTCTCCCGCACTTTTGTTATTTTTCATTAATCCAAATAACGTTTACTCATTCCACAATTGTCTCAAAAAATTTGACACGTGAAAGTAACATGCAAATGTAAACTAAACAGAAATGTCAACCGACACTCTTGTAACTTGCTATCGATTAGGATCAAAAGGAAACAATTTTCCCATATCTATAGAGTGTGGGGGAGCGTCTTGGTTATCCAATCCATCACGCGATGCAAAGGTTATTACTTGCATTCTTTCTGCACTAAAGGATGAGAGGTTTCTTCATTTTTACGTCTCTCTCCACAGTTGCCTTTTAGCAACTCATAGGTTTATCATTCATGTAATGTAAGAGAGAACAAAACCTGGCGTGCAATGCAAGGATTCATACACTATTCCATTTTATTGTCACCACACATGACAAAGTTAATGGAATAAGCTATCATGTGCATTTTTTTCAGGACCTACTTGTTTGTTTATATTATTATATATTATCACCCCTATATATGGCATTTTTAAAGTATGCAAAACCCAAAAGTTATAAAATACTTATGATCAATTTGACAAGGTTGCGTCATGTCATTTTTAAAGTCAAAAGTTGCTTATTAAAAAGATACTTTTGAATCTTCGTGAACAATTTTTTGAAGGTACTTCATCTGACTAGAAAAACTTTTACAGAAAACTAGTCTAAGGTAACTTCAAACTCTTTTACAAAAAGTAGAAATAAAAGCAAAATCTCTGTCAAACGAACCTCAAAAGAACAAAAATCTTGTTTGTTGTATTTATTCCTGTTGTCTAGTTTTAAAAGGTTTCATATTGTTCACAGCAAAATTATATTTTAAGATTGGTGTTTGCAAATGAAATGAACATCAGAAGATGAAATCTTTTAGAATTGTTTTCTAGTAGTGTGTACAGATTATATTTTGGAATGATTTCTTTATGTCTCATTTTTAAAATATTGAATTCTTATCTTTGTAGAATATGATTTAAAAGGTTTCAATTTTGCAAATTCACCTTAAAAATGGGAGCATATGATCTATGGCAATGGAACGTTAGATGGATTTATTTGTAATTACTTGACTATTCCATAACAATTTACATTATTTGGTTGCTAGTCTAATAAAAATGAAACTATTTTCATTCAAGAATAATGCTATTTCGAAACTCAGTTCCCTATTTCCATAACACTTTGATTTACTTTACAGATAAATTTTGCAATGTGAGGGGTATGTCTGGGAGGAGGGTGAAGAGATCTGAACTCCTCGAGCACCTTCAGCAACCTAGGTGTGTAGAATCTCCGTTACTTTCCTTCACCTTTACCCCGCAATGACTCTTGGTGCCTCCTCTGCTTTAACTTTCTTCCCAGGGCATCCCCAGCGGGTTTTGATCCTGAATCCCCAGTTCTTCCCTCTCTAGAAATCCAGAGTTCTCCTTCCAAGCCTCTCCATTAGGAGACTTCCCTTCTTCCATATTTGAACTGAAGCCTTCACCTCATCTATAATAAATTTACAAGCATCCAGTCCATCTGCTTGGTGAAATGAAGAGGCTGCAATGAATTGTGTCCCAACCGAAACTTGGCTAAGCGGTGAACCACTGCAATTGAATTAAGATTCCACGATATATTACCGTAGACTATGAAATATGGCCAACATACAAATAATGCCATAAATGCTTTAAGAGATTACCTCATTGTTCCTTCGCCTTTTTTCCATGCCAAAAATCGCTCATTAGCTGCAGCCACTGCATCCTCACTTCTTTTATGATGATTGGGTCCCAGTTGATCCGTGGGTGATGGATTGACTGCAGTATGATCTTGGGTGGAAGCATCAGAAACAGGCTTCGCAAATCCAATTCCAAATGGATTTAGATTTAAAAAAGAAATTGTGTAAATTACTGTTCGAGACATACAAATGGATTTAGATTTATTAACTGATACACAGAACAACATTTGTCATCCAACGGACCATAAGAAAGACAAACAAAAAGGCAAAAAGGAAAATATATTCAGAAAGCAAAGGATAGCAATATGAAGAAAAAAAAACAAGAGTATTTTATACTTAAATTTAAGTGAATTCATGGGGGAATAATAGTCGTCGAACCGCTTCCAATAAGCAATAAAAGTCCCAAGAGACAATGAAAAGCTTATCCCCACTAAACAAGTTCAATACACTTCAAAAAGCAAATGAAGACAAATACAAGCATAAATTTATATATCAAGGCAATATTTATCAGAAGACATGGATGACCAAAATGGAAGTTAATATATAGCCATGCATTATTACACCATTTCCTTATAGGTAGAAAATACAGGAACTGAGTTTAGAAGAACAAATGAGTCTCGTGCTGATTCCATAAGAAGATAAGACCACCTACAAGCTCATTCCGGTGCAATCTCCTCCCTTCCCAAAATATCAACCAATTGCATATAACAAGAGTATCAACGTGCTGCAGTTTATTTGTACACAATATACTCCAGGCCAGAACCTTCTTACTCAGTGAAAGTCATCATGACGTGTGATCTTTTCCAGTTGCATGTATAAGTTTCTTTTGTTTTGAAATTTCATATTTGGAAACAGTGCCCAATTTACCTAGTTACATTTGACTTATTCCTGTGCAGGTGTATTTGTTTCAACACAGGACAAATTCCTTTCCTGTAGAAACTAGAATTTTATAATGAAGCTAAGAATATATGAAGTCCGTGAATGCAACATGATCCTTTTATTATATATATATATATATATATATATAGAGAGAGAGAGAGAGAGAGAGAGAGAGAGAGAGTAGTTGTTCTTATATAATGCAACTTGATCCTTTTCAGTTCCAGATTTAAG
>CAIGRL010135639.1:0-11189 GCA_903798325.1 Fraxinus xanthoxyloides | reverse complement strand
CTCTCACTCTCTCTTCGCCTCTCTCTCTCTCTCTCTCTCTCTCTCTCTCTCTCTCCTCTCCTCTCCTCTTCCTCACCAGTGATTACGCCATATTTTCGGACGTCTCTCGCTCTGCTCACCACCGTCTCTCTTAAACCCAAACTGAAACAACCGCCACCGCCTCGCCGCTGTAGAGCGGCGCCGTCGTCGAAGAACCCTAAGGTCCGCCTCTATTTAGGCATTTTTGATTTTTAGGGTAGGGTGTTTTTGGGTGAAATTGGTTTTTACGCTTCTTGATTTTGGAAATTAGGTAGTTTAATGCGACTTTGCTTCAGATATATAGAACAACATATGAAGATGTCTAGAGGCCAATTATCTGTCCAAAGCGCGGTAAAAATTCACTCCTCCAGAGAATCCAGTCTACTCAAAACTTTTTGGTGTAGTAGTCCAAATCGTCTTCATCAAGTACCAGACCTATGATTTGAATCCTTCACATATGTCATTCTTATAGTTTGTGTTTGTTGCTGTAGTTTTTGGTGTTTTGTGGTGGTGCGTTGGTATTTCTTGGTGGTCTTGTGGTGGTGTTGACGGTGTTTTGTGGTGGGTGGTGGTGGAGGCGCCATTGGTGTTGATGGTGGTGGCACTGCGTGGAGTGGAGTGGGGTTGCAGGATGGTGGAGTATGGGTTGGCTGTGTTGACGCCGTCGACGACGCTTATGGTGAGGTTGTGTTGGCGACGTTAGTGGTGGTGCTTGTGGTGAGTTGCCGGTTGTGGTAGCAGCGGCTGAGTAGGGTTAGGGCATGTAAGACAGTAGTGGTGGTGGTGAGGTGGTGCTGTATAGTCTCTGTGACCAATGCAGTGACCTGAGTCATATGTTGTAACCTATGTTGTGACCTGAGCAATGTGGTGTGACCTATGCTGTGATCTGCAAAATATCATATAGCCTATGCTGTGACCAGTAAAATATTCTATGACCTATGCTGTGACTATCAACAAAAACCTGANTATGGTGAGGTTGTGTTGGCGACGTTAGTGGTGGTGCTTGTGGTGAGTTGCCGGTTGTGGTAGCAGCGGCTGAGTAGGGTTAGGGCATGTAAGACAGTAGTGGTGGTGGTGAGGTGGTGCTGTATAGTCTCTGTGACCAATGCAGTGACCTGAGTCATATGTTGTAACCTATGTTGTGACCTGAGCAATGTGGTGTGACCTATGCTGTGATCTGCAAAATATCATATAGCCTATGCTGTGACCAGTAAAATATTCTATGACCTATGCTGTGACTATCAACAAAAACCTGAACCATGTGCAAAAATATTATGTGACATGTGCTGTGGCCATTTGAAAATAACATGGGATTATGAACAAAATCGTGAGCCATGTGCAATATATTATGTGACATGTGCTATGATCATTTGAAAATAATGCGTGACTATTAACAAAAAAAGTGAGACATGAGCCCTATCATGTTATCAATCATTATAAACAAACAACAATGCTTTGTGACTTGTGATCTGAGTCGTGACTTGTGACCTGGACTGTGACTTGTGACCTGAGTTGTCGCCGGAATATTCACCAGAGTTGGAACAATTGTCGGAATCGGAGCAGCCGCCGAAATAAATTGACGACGGAACGGTCATCGAAATATTCACTAGAATCGGAGTAGTCGCCAGAACGGCGAGGATGGTGGAGGTGGGTGGGTTATATGTGTGTGTGTGTGTGTGTGTGTGTGTGTGTGTGTCAAAAATCTGATTTTTGAAATGGGAAAGATATTTTGTTATTTTTGAAATAGGGTAAACTTAAAGTAGGATTTATGAATTTTTCCCAATCTGAAATTTGAAATTGAAAGTTTAGGTATTATGTAATTTCCACAAGATTTTAACATGATTCAACAATGAACCAGGCCTGGAAAACAACCAAAACCATCTTCTTCACCAGGGCACAGGTTTGTCTGGGTACTCTTTACTCTCTAGTACTCTTATTAAATTATTTCTACACATATTTACCACATTACTAGTGCATTAAAACAGATTTTAGTCAACAAGTAATGGAAGAAATGGAGAGGGAACGGTAGGTGTTTACATACAAGAAGGAGACTATACGACCGTACTCTAGGGGTTCACCATCATTGATCAGACAATCGTCAAAATGGAGCCGCTTGAAGACATGGGGGTTGATGAGCAGAGCAGAGCAGAGTTGAACCACCCACCGCTGACATGCATCCCCGAATGTCACATCTCATAACACACGTGTTCATGATCTCCACGGTGTATGTAGGTATCCCATTTGGCAGCGGCTATGTACGTTTGTCCTTGGTTTTATAACTATGTCTAATATCGAACAATTATCGCCCCATGAACCCAATTAGGATGTTAACCAATTCTTCGATAAATCTAATTCTTCTGTTTACGATTTATCTCAAGTTTGCGATGTTTCAAATCCAAAAAATGCTAGTACTACTTAACCAACAACCATTGAGTCTGATGACAATTTGGAAGAAGTTGTCTACACAAGTAGACGAAAGGAGGCAAAAGCCTGTGAGCCTACTTTCGGATTTCGGAAACACTTCATGAAAAATAATAAACTTGAGTATGGGAAGCAGATTACGAAAGCATAATGTAATTACTATAGAAAGGACTTCACCTGGAAACCAAAAGTTGGCACTATCCAATACAACACGCATTATAGAAAAGGGGGTGGTGAGAGGCAGGCCCGGTCCTGTAGCAAGGCTGATGAGGCCCGCGCCTCAGGTCCAAAACTGGAGGGGGCCTATTTCTCCCCCAATTTCTTATTTTGCAATCAGGCCCAATACCGGATGGGCCTCATCTTTGTGGCAATTATAAATTTTTTTTATTACAAAATGGAAAATCAATTTTCATTCTCTCCTTCAACCCGACTCCAACCTTAACGTTGACGCCGTCTCTTCTCGACCGATGACCAGTCAACTTCGTTGCCACTCTTCCAATACTTCTTCCATTCCCTTCCCTTTCCTTCACTCTTTCACAAACCACAAGTTTCACACATTTCGCGACATTTTTCAACCCTAACGACCTAACCGCATGAGTCGCAATGCTGTAACTCCCCAGTCCTCTCGCCAGTCCGCAGTCGCCACCTCTAGGCTCCAGCCACCCGTTGACGTTTGCCCGACCGGAGTTAAATATCCAAGTTTCGAACAGAGCAAAGCTATCAATCTTTATATATGTGCACGAGTGCAAATAGGCCCCCCACCCCCAAATGCATTAAATTCCCATCAAACCATAGAATCACTTCTCCTCTTTCTGTCGCGCACAAGGGACTCTACTGAAACTCATGGAGAAGATGAAGAAATCCCAAATTCTGAAGCTTTTTTGATATCAACTCTTTGCATTATAACGCCTCTTTTATCCACATCTTTCAGATCTAAATATCTCTACTTCATCGTCAACATTCTCATCATTACAATTGGAGCAGAATCTGGGCTTGCTTCGTTTTTCCTTAAAGCTCCAGAAAACAAAAAACTTGCAGAGAAATCGACCACCGCCTCAAACGATGTTACTAATAGACTGCAACGCTGAGGTTTAAAATCGTTTAATTGATTTAGGATTTTGGTTAGAATTATATTTTTCAATTTTCATGGAAGGAAATCAGGGATTTAATTTGGGAGGTTTGGATCAATTTTTGTTGTTGATTCCTCATCCCTACTGCTTGCTCATAGTTTGGACCAATATTATCACTTTTGCCAAAATTGTTGGTTTGGATCAGTATTATCACTTTTGCCAAAAGTTTCAGATTTTAATTAAAGTGTATACTTATCCCTTTGACTGTAAATTAACCTAATTAGACATATATTGGGTATTTGACAGACATAATATATTGCCGAATATTTTCCCTAGACTGCTCTCTTGATGACTTTGCTTTTGATTCCTTATTACTGAATATTTCTTTTCTTATGTGATTTTGTCCCAATGAAATGCTAAATTTTTATTTTAGGCTTCTGAGATGTGATGGCGGAATTCTTAATGGTGTGAATTATGATTCCACAATTTTTCTTCGAAATTCTACTTTTCAAGTAAGCGATGGTTTGTCCCGACTTGTTATTGAATATATTGGAAATGTTTGAAACATTGTCGGCTTATATAATTGTTGTTTGGTCTTCTTATATGATTGATTATTGTATATGATCAGTTGCACAGGCGCACTTAGTAACTATATTTGTTTGTTGTTTTACTGTTAAGTTTGAAGTTAGCAATAAGTTACATAATACACTGTTTGATTTTGCATTTACATTGATTTTGGGGACCTAATTTATGGATCTCGCCTCGGGCCTCGAAAATCACAAGACCGGCCCTGGTGAGGGGGTTTGCAAATTCTTCATCAAAATGTGGCATCTGTAGACTGTAGTCTACAATCTTGCTACATGTAAGCACATCAAATTTGACATCAAGTTTGACATTAGTGTGAAGTTGCAACTTTTTATACATTGATTTTAAAAACATTTTAAACAATTAATGGCACATATTTCGCCACTTCTTCGAGTGTCAAACTTGTCGTACTCTCCTCTTTAATTCCTGTAGTCTATATTTGGAATTTAAATTCGAACCCTGTACATTGAGATCAAAATTCTCTAGCCAGCAGGGAATTCTGCTCATCACAATAAAGACTCGTTTTCTAGCAATATCTAACCGACTAACCCTCTTTGATTACTAATTTTGATCCTATAACGTAAAGATTTCTGATGCTGGGTGGAGAGAAATCGTGTTCCATTCATGGTTAATAATGAAGCTTTTCGGGTTAAAAATTGATTGTATTCATGGTGCATGTTGTTATTGCATATTTCATTGTCTCCTATTAGGTTTTGTTCAGGAGGGGGAATTAATTCACTTGGCAGTTGGCAGCATTAATATTTCCAATATTATGTTGACTAATTGAACCCCGATTGACAATCATTATTTGAGAAAAATAAAGTTTTAAATAATGATTTTTAGGAGAACGCGTAGTTAAAAATTATGAAAAAAATTTGAATTTACTTTCAAAATATTTTATTGGGCGAACGTGGTGTTGAAAATGAGTATATAAACAAAAGTTTGAAAAAAATGAAAATAAGCTTTTCTCCCGTCACTTTTATCCTAGTTAAGCTTCCATGAAAAGAACCCTAAAACCAGTACACAAAACAAATCATTGAAAGCGCCAATTTTTTGCCCAAACTATTTACATTTTGCTATTGCAATTAAAATCTGAAACTTGAAAATATATTACTATGAATATAAAGTACATTTACACTGCAGCTGATTTATTCATCACATTCCACGCAATTCTCTAAAAGTAAGAATAATATTGATTTCAACATATTTCTTGGAAATTATCAACTGAAATCTGAATTTATTGGAAACTTGATAAATTAAGACTGTCAATAGCCATTTTGGATTGGAGGTCGACCAATAAACAGATCAGTCACCACCTCCAAGCTCACTGTAGTTTGGCTGCAACTGGCAATTTCTTTCTGATTTTCTGGTGTCTGATTTGGCTTTAATCCACACTGCAGGCATCATAGTTTGAATAAATTCTATTAAAAATAAACAAAACATGTGTAAAACTTAATGAAAAAGAAAGTCGATGCTTTCTGCTAGAAGTTTTAAATAGGATGCTCGACTTCGGATTAACTACAAATGAACAGAAGACCAATATCATGACATCACAAAGTTATAACGTTTTAATGGATTTTTTAATTTGAAAAAAAAATTGCGTACACATTGGGTGCTTGGTATGAACCCCCTACCAGTCCATTTAAATAGAAAGTAAAATGATTTCAGACGGGGAGATTAGGCGCCAAACCTATAAACGAAAAACATTCAGAAAATACAAATTTAATATTGTTATGATCTATGTTGTATTGGTAATTCTTTAGACAAAATGATTATTATAAAAGAATAGGGTTGTTATAAAAGAGTTGTAATAGTCTTGGAAACTTTTGGAAGGTTGTATAGATGAACTGGAAGTCTTTGGTTCGAGTATGGAACAAAGAGAAAGAGTAACCAAATTTACGCTGAATAAAGCAGAATCATTGTCGTCCGCTTCTCAATTGAGCAACACACCTCTCACTCGCCAGTCACTAGCCTAACGCTCAAGCGACGATGTTTTCCGAGGAATCCTAGTTTGTTTTTTCCAAGAGTTCTATCTAACTTATACTACCTAAATACCTCTTATTATAAATACATAATGCCTAATACATTTTTCTGTTTGGTTGTTCATTACTTTACATCCTCATTACATCAATCCAAGATCTAAGAACGCATCCAAATATTGAAATTAAACTTTTGATTCTTGAAATCAATCAACCACAAGTTGGGGAAAAACATCAAATTCATAAAATCCAAAACACTCACTCTCTAAACACAATCAGGATTGTACTTTCTCAATATCTTTCAAATGTTGCTGAAGATTGATGAAGGTTGGATTGCAAGCACATGAAGAGTACAAGAACAAGGTGTTCTTGGTGATCCATAAGATATAGACAATTTTAGAAAATCGGGAGCAGGTATAAGTGAAGCACGTTCTTACGAGTCTTGAAGATTGCAGGAATTAGATCGGCACATTAAGTGGGTTTTCTAGGTTGGATCATACTGTAAGTTCTTATTATCCATAGTGGAAGTTACTGGCTTGGTCCCAAAGTTTTTACCCAATTAAGGGTTTTCGTCATCAAATTTTGTATTATTTACTGCTCTATTTATTATTATGACAATTTAACATATGATAAAATTAACTTGATTAAACATTTAAAATAATTAAAAAGGGGCTTTTTTTTTAATTCCCCGTTATTCACCTACTAACTCCACTCTATGTGATTTTAGGATCGAACTAGTAACTTTCAAGTGGTGTCAAAACTTAAATTCAATTCCTAACCCCAGTCTTCTAGATGAGTAGTTCATTGTCTGTGTCCCGTCATATTTTGATGGCAGTAACTATGCATATTGGAAAGTTAAAATGAAAGACTTCCTAAAATCTATGGATAAGTGTAGTAAATGGTTGGACCACCCCATTTACCATAATTGCAGGTGTAGTTACCCCTACTAATATTTCAACTTGATCTAAGAAAGGTTTAGATGAATGTAATTGGAATAGTAAAGGGCTTCATGCTCTATTTATGGTTATATCACCTGAAGAATTCAAGCGTGTGTCTATGTGAGATTGCTAAAAATTTTGAGGTATTTTGCAGACCATACATGAGGGAATTCAGGCTGTTAAGAATTTTAAGATACAGATGTTGATCGCTAGAATTGAAGGGAATAGGATGAAGGATGCTGAGACATTCGATAACTTTTATGCGGCTTGAATGACATAGTTAATTCTAACTTTAATCAGGGTGAGAGAATTCATGAGCCTAAGATTGTCCAAAATCTTGAGATCCTTACCCGAGAGACTTAGGCCTAAAATTACAGCTATAGAGAAGAGTATAAACATAGATACTATTAAGGTTGAAGAATTGGTTAGATCTCTCCAGTCTTACGAACTAACATTAGTTAATCCTAAGAAAGATAAGTCTTTAGCCCTTAACACTGTTAGGGATGATTATCAGGATTCTTCTTATTCATAATCACTTAATTATAAGGAAATAATCTACTTGTTAAGAATTTTCAAAAAAATGTTTAGAAATAAGAAGACTAAAGAGAGGCATATAGGTGATTCCAGTGAGTCTAGAAAGAGATCTAAATTTGTGAGATGTCATAAATGTCAAGGTTTTGACCACTGTAGAAGTGAGTGCCATAATGGTAAGAGAAATCAAGGTGAAGCTATGAATGTGCTAGCGTAATTAGAACATAATTATAGCCGTAATTATAGAATAATTAGAGATATTCTTCTTTCCTTATTTAGAACTCTTTATTTGTATATATATGTAATCTCTCCCTTGTAATGAAATATCTCGAGAATATTGAAACTTACAGAATGCAACTCTCATCGATGACAAGTCTAGCTAAGATAATCAAAGTAAGATGTCCATTCATGAAGAGAATGGTAAGTTTATGGCATTCACTTTTAGGATTAAAAGCGAATTTGATAAGGACGGTGAGAAAGTTGAGGTGAGCAATCTCAGGAAGAGTTTGAAGATGAATAAGAGATTTGTGAGGCTTATAAAAAATTATTTGAAGAGAGTTTTAAGATTAAAGAGTTGAATAAAGTCGTGCTTAAGAATGTTAATGTACTTGAGCTAAAAAAAAAAAGAGAGAGACTTATGTATCATCTTCAGGAGTCAACTAAAAGCCTTAGTGAGTTAAGATTAGTCAATGAGAATTTAGATGCCAAGGTTAAAACTCTGACAAGTGACCTTGAGAAATCCAATGTTTAACTCCAAACCTTCTTGAGTGGATCTCAAAAAGTGGACAGTCTTTTGGGGTTGAACAACTCTGTTGGGAATATGGGAGGTCTATGATATAAGTAGACTAATCATAATAGAGCTAGTACTTCCAAAACCATTTTTATCCCTGCTAACCAACCTACGTATGTTCTGAATCCTGAACTCAAGAACAAGGGTATTGTAGGACAAATGTCTACTAGACAACGTAGAACTTACCAACTTAGGAATAGATATCAACAACCACAAAACTTTAGACATAAATTTATCCGTACTTATTTCAATTATGATGAGTTATGACACATAAGGCCTAGATATCATAAATTCCTGAATAGATATAGAAATTAAAATTCCACTAGAGTTAGAAATCAGGATTTTGGTGGCCGGATTGACTTCCTCACTAATCAAGTGAGTCAATTAATCAAGTTAATGAACAATTGATTCGAAATAGTCTTCCACTAGACAAGTTCGGGGTTAAAAAGAGAGATATGACAAATTTGAAAACTGATCACGGTGCTCTTAAAGGTAACAACATTTGTATACCTAACTGATTAGGTGTTTTTTACGCATGCTTATGCTTATTAATTGTGATTCATTTATTATTTCATGCATCCCATTTTTATTTTTATTATGTTTCTTTTCTTTTCTTTTTAGGTAGTTTGATTTTTTTTTTAAATATAAATAATTTTTTTTGAAAAATAAATTTTTTTTTTTTACTACAGCATGATATATGATTTACTTGAACATGTGAGTTGTGACCAAGTATGAATTTAATTAATATGTTGTAGCATATTTTTCATTACTTTGTTTAGGTTTATGTGGAGTACTTAATATAGATTTCTTAATGTACCATTTGCACTCTACACACTATGATCTCGTAAAAAAGTCTTGACCACGTGTGTGAGATTTGTGATAGCCATCATATGTTGATAAGGGGACCTTGAACATGGATTAACCTTAATTTAGTATACCTAAACTCTAATATCTTCCCTTAAATAAGAAAAAAAGTTTCATCTTATACTCTTCTTTGAAACCTATTTGACTCAAGTAATTAAGATCGAGGAGTTTCTCATTACCTGATGGCCTATGGTCAACTAATTTATAGTCATCGGCCTAAAACTCGTTACAAGAGTCATCTTAGTTGCTGTCTACAAATAAAATGTGAAAAACTGAAGAGAAAAATGATGAGTTTAAAAAGAAAAATATAAATTGTGCGAAAATGTATATATTCTCAAAGTCAATGAGAGAAGAATAATATATATGAAAAATGAGCTTTATTTATAGGTCATAATATGCATTATTGTTTTAACTTTCATAGTATGTGAATAAACTTATTTAATAGTGATATTTATCTTGTCCTTTCTCAAAAATTTAAGGTTAGGAGTCTTGATCACAAAGAATTAGTACTACCTAACACACGTGAGTCGCTTATACAATTTACTCTATTTAGACTTGAATTGAGTACGTGAGAGATTTTACTAATCATTGATTATATTTGTGCATGCTATCAATTATATTTTCGAGTTATTATATATTGTTTATATAATTTCCTTCGTCATTTGTGAGAAAAATGGGGATAGATGATGACGTTTTAATTTAGTAATTGAGTTTTATGCATTGTAATCTTAATTTAGGGAGATTTTGTAGCAGGGAGGGAGATGATATTATTTCATGATAGCATTGGGAGAGATGATAGTATTTCATGCATAGGTCTTTTGAGTTTTGTTGTTTGTCATATTAATGTTTCAATTGATATTTTGATTAACATTAGCTAGCATATTTATGATAGTCTATTTTAATTATTATATTTTTGTATCACATGCTTTTACACTCAATATTTGAGTTATTGATTTGAGAAAACATATTTCATGGAATGTAAGAGATAGACATTCAGTTTGAGCTTTGACAGATTAGTTTGTTTTTACTTTCTTGACTGGTATTGTATGGTTTTGTTATAGAATACCAAAAAGGGGGATTGTTACGATTTATGTTGTATTGGCAATTTTTTTAGACAAAATGATTATTATAAAATACTAGAATTGTTATAAAAGAGTTATAAAGGTCATGGAGTCTTTTGGAGGGTTGTATAGATGATCTAGGAGTCTTTGGGTTTGAATATAGAATAAAAAGAAAGAGTCGCTGATTTACGATAGCTTCTAACCTAGCTGATGCTCGAGTGGAAAAAGCAAAATCATTGTCATTCGCTTCTCACTCGAGCGACACCTCTCGCTCGCCTGACGCTCCAGCGACGATGTTTTCTGAGGAATCCTAACTTGTGTTTTTCAAGAGTTTTATCTATCATATACTAACTAAATACCTCTTATTATAAATACCTAATGCTCAGTACTTTTTACGTGTGGTTGTTCATTATTTTACATCCTCATTGCATCAATCCAAAATCTAATAACACATCCAAATATTGAGATCAAACTTTTGCTTCTTGAAATCAATCAACCACAAGTTGGGGAAAACATCAAATTCATAGAATCCAAAATACTCACTTCCTAAACACAATTAGAAATGTACTTTCTCAATAACTTTTAGAGGTTGCTGAAGATTGAGAAGGGTTGAATCGCAAATACAGGAAGAGCACAAGAACAAGGTGTTATTGGTGATATACAGGAGATAGACAATTTAGAAGATTGGGAGCAGATGTGAGTGAACCTTGTTCATGTGGGTCTTGAATATTGCCAGAATTCGATCAGCGAATCTAATGGATTTTCTAGGTCGGATCATATGATAAGTTCTTATTATCTATAGTGGAAGTTACTGACTTAGTCTCCGAGTTTTTACCTAATTAAGGTTTTCTCCATCATTAAATCATATGTTATTTACAGTTCTATTTATTATTGTGGTAATTCAATAGAAGATAAAATTGACTTGATTGACT
>CAIGRL010135633.1:0-14697 GCA_903798325.1 Fraxinus xanthoxyloides | reverse complement strand
GATTAGTGCCAAAATATATTGGACCATTACCCATCATGAAGATGATTGAACAAGTCCCATACTGAGTTGCACTCCCTTTATGGTGCAAAATCCACAAAGTCTTCTATGTTAGTGTACTCAAGCCATTCTTTGTCGACAAGGAGGACGCATCCATAAATGAATCGAAGCGAGTAGTGTTTGAACTGAAAAGAGCCAGAAAGAAGGTTGCTGAAAAGATTCTTGACCATCGAATTACTCGAGCTTCAAGGAAATATCATCAAGAGTACTTGGTCAAATGAAGTAGATGTAGCAGCGATGAGAATACTTGGGAAAGCAAAAAAGACCTCGACACCTTCAAACCATTAATTGAAGCATATCATTCATTGAAGGCTTTGAGGACGTCGCCAAAACAAATGGGAGAGAATGTCAAGGACCGCAGCTTTACTTAAGCCCCTTGATCCTATCGCAGTTTACCCAACTTCAACTTCACATTGTAAATATTAGTTCAAGTTTGAGTTGGAATGTCTTGTCCATTGTAATAGTTTATTTAAATTGTAAAATAGTTAGAAACTAGATAAGTTTAGTATGATTCTTCATCATTTAAACTCCACTCCTATCACTTAAATTTTTGTTCCGGATGCTATTATAAGGGGGTATTAGTCTTTCAAACATCTTTCAAGATTTCTAGTGTTGCCCCCTGCAGTAGCCATTGTAATTTCCCGTTTTCAACAATTGTAATTTCTAGATTTCAAGTAATCAATGATCAAGTTACTTTCAATGCATTTTAATTTTATGTTACAAGTTTTCTACAAATTGTATCAATTTTTTTTTCATCCAGAAACCACCGAGAGAAACGAAAGATATTCTAGCGGAATAGACTATTACCGCACGCTGTCCCTTTCTGTGTAAAGAAGAAAGGCAACCCGTGACACATTGTCGCGTCAACGATGTGTACAATTGTAAAAAAAATTTGTAAGCTTAACCACTATCAAGTCAGCGATGTGCATATTTTATTTTATCCATCATGGATAGGAGATTATTTCTATATAATATAATATTTGAATATAAATCATGAATACTAGATATCGTACATAAGAAAAACCATAAATACTGTTTTCCAAAACCAATTCCCAAATTCAGCGTGTAATGAAAATTCAAAACAAAGCACTCATTACGGTGATTGTTTAACTCAATAACATAAGTCAATTCTTAAAAAAAGGTCAAGATTTCATGTAGAACCTTGCATAAGATTTCCTGGTTGTGTATGAATTTCGGATTGGCGAAGCAGGCATTGAGATTACATGTATATGCAAATTGAATCAAATGACACATAATGGTTGTGCAATTGGTGATGTACATTTTCATTTCAGACAAACAATGTAAAATTTGAAAGATTCCAATTTAGACATAAATAACCCAATCCTACTACTTGAACAGGCTTAAAGACGAGCTTAAATATATACTGATGTGACATTTGCAAATTTTTAAAAAATAAGGGGAGCATTTCAAAGAATTTAAAAGACCAACAATAGACATCACTCTCCCACAACCTTCTCTTTCCGAAAACTGTAAAAAGTCATAATATCCAATCCTACATCTCCGGTGTCGCCATGACGTACTTTCACCGAAGGTGTCGCCGTCGTACGACCAACCACCATTGGTCGTTGCGCCACACTTTCGCCAAAGGTATCAATGTCGTACGAACCATAATATCTGATCATCGTCAAACAACCGAATATCGCAAGCAAGTTGCACTCGTTGAACCCATCGGCCTATCCTCAGAAAGAGTTTTTTATATTTCTTCAGTTATGGCTTTTATTGAGGGAGTTGATATGGGGTCTTCCAAAGATTTCATTGTCTCACTTCTGCTTAGCTATCCGACTTGGGTATTGACATTAATTCTAATGTGTGCATTGTATTGAATTGTTAAATAACTGGTTGCACATTTGTTGTTGGTGTTTTATTCCCATCGTAGAATGCCTGGATTGAACTCTAGACTTGTCATGGTTGTATAGCTAAAAACCATTACTTTTCCAATTGCAAAAGAAAATGCCCTTGCGCCTGATATAAGCGTGGATTTGAGAAATGCTTTATTGTGGAGAAGGTTAATGATAATAAAGGAAAATTATTCATTTATTGTAGTCAAAATTGTGGATTTTGGCAATAGGTTGTAAAAGAAGAAACAACAAGTGAATCTAGTCGCCGCAACACTATCGTCCTTAACACTGTGATGAATGACACAGATGAAGAAATGTCATGCATGTTCCAATCTAGAGTTCGGATAGGTAAGAAAGAAGAGCTCCAGATATCGGTAAAAGTGGCATCCGGACAGAAAAAAGAATAACAGAAGTGAATGCAAAAGAGAAGCACTTAAAAAGCTTTAAGATTTTTTGGTCATAATGTAACGAATCGATTCTTGAACAATCATTTTATTAAAACACAAAAGCTTTCAAAAGAAAGAGAAAATTAAAAACAACATATTTAAACTTAAAATCTTCAAAACCAAAATAATGTGATTGTAAAAAAATCAGTAAATCGTAACATAACATTAATAAAATATTTTATTAGCCACCGTTGAGTGCTTGTCCAATCTTCATCCGTCTCAAATCATTGATTAATTATTACCTATAAAAACAATTCATGTTTCATATGAGACGATGATCACAATAAGTGAAATAGCGTAACATGAAAAATAGAAGTCCATGAGATTCGTGAACATACTTGATGAGACACAAAATTATAATAATCGAACTTCGTGGTTCTAATTTCATGCATAGTGCTACTAAAATTCATGATTCCATAACATGATCATAATATTGGTTTTTGTAACTTTAAACAATGAAATATGTATATTTCACTTACCTTAAATCCGATGAACGTATTAGCACGTAGGAGAATTGCGCTTTTGAAAAATAAATGTTCATGTGTGTTTGTGGGTTAATATTACCATTTTCATTTTACTTTTATAATTAAATAGAAGGAAAATTTCCTTAGTCAATCATTTTAATTATGGTAATTAGCATATACATATATTATTTATGTTAATTACCTTTTTGATTTTTGGTATAATTAAATGAAAGGAAAGTTTCCTTAATTAATTCTTTTAATTATGGTAGCTACCAAAATTTGCATCAAGTTATTTCTTACCATAATACAAACATGCAATAATTATTTCTTACCATATATATATATACACACACTTTAAATATCACACACACACACACACACCCCCCCATAAATGTCGGTTATTTTAATTCGCAGGTATATTCCCTCAACTATGAATGTGTATGAAACTTGGTCCTAAACTTTCACTGACGTGTGATATGATCCCAAATTTTAGTTGATGTGTAAATTTGTCCATGAACCTTAGTCTCTATATAAATTGGTCCTTAAACTATGGATATCGAGCAACTTGGTCCCTATATTTAGGTTAATGACAAGTAGAGAATTTATATTATTATAATCTATCCATCTTAAAAAAAAAATGTCCTCGAAAATTACCTCAGTTGCCTTCTTTGATTGAATGATGTTGCCTTAATACCTTGACCAGTGATATTTCCCTATTGCGGAACTTTTGTACCTTCTGGGCTATAACGTAAAGCGAGACTTCTTCGTAGTTCAAATTCCGCTGGATCTTCAATGGTTCATGCTTTACTACATGACTCGGGTGTGGGACATATTTCTTCAGTGTAGATACATGGAAGGCATCATGCACGAAGAAAGCTCCGATGGCAAAACTAGTTGATATGCCACATTTCCAACTTGTTTGAGTATCTTGAAGGGTTCGATGTACCTCGGCCGAAGTTTTTCTTTCTTACCGAAATGCAGTATACCTTTCATTGGAGTGACTTTCAAAAATACGCGATCACCAACTGCAAATTCTAAGTCTTTTCATCCTCTATTCGCATAACTTTTATGTCTGTCTTAGGCGGTCATAACACTAGCTTGGATCTTTTCAATGGCCTGAACTGTTAGTTCCACAATTTCAAGTCCTAATATCTTACACTCATCAAGTTCATCCCAATGAACGGGTGATCTACACTTTTTTTTTCCAATGAACTCAATTAATTGTAAATGTTTATCCTAATGCCATCCAACTTCTAAGGTAAAAATTCGGAGCATGTCTTATAGAGTTTGAATAGTTCGCTCCGATTATCCATCCGTTTGGGGGTAGAATGCTATACAAAACTTTAGCTTAGTTCCCATCACATAATGCATACTTTTTTGGAAGTTCGATGTAAATCTTAGGTCTCTATCTGATACAATCGAGACTGCAACACCATGCAGTTTCACCACTTCTTAACATATATAGCTGTACTAATTGGTCCATAGAAAAGTTTATCCAGACAAACAAGAAGTGAGTTGCTTCGGTCAATCTATCGACTATTAACGAAATAGCCTCATGACCATTCACTAACTTTGGAAAATAAATAACAAAATCCATTGTTATATACTCCATTTCCATTTCGGAACTTCCAGTGGTTTTAGTGACCTTGATGGTCATTGATATTCGGCTTTCACTTGTTGACATAAAAGGCACCTCTCAACGAACTTAGCTATATCATTCTTTATATTCTTCCACCAAAACATGGTTTTTAGGTCACAATACATATTTGTACCTCAAAGGTCTACTGAATAAGGATTGGTGTGGGATTTTTCTGGAATCTTCTTTTCAATTTCTTGAAATCTGGTACACAAACATCTTTGATAATAAAACATTTTGTCCTCGGTTATGGTAAATCCAATCTGTTTCTCTGTATCAATCTCTGCTTTAATAAACTCGAATGACTGATTGCTCTTCTGGTGGTCCTTAATTCTATCACGGAGTGTTGGTCGAATCGAGAATGTTGTCGTTCGAGCTGCAATTTTCGATGGAGTTATGACTACTTCGAGGCTTAATTTCTCAAATTACTTATATAGAAGTTTCTACGCTATTAATATTTCCACTCAAAGCGTCACCACTAAGTTCACCTTACTTGGATGGTAATGGATTTCACAATCATAAATTTTTACCAACTACCTTCTCTGCTTCATGTTCAACTCCTTTTGAGTGAAAATGTATTTGGGGATTTTATGATATGTATAAATGTCACATTTATCCCCATAGAGGTATGTCTCCAAATTTTCAAAGCGTGTACAACAACTGCAAGTTTTAGGTCATGTGTGGGGTAATTTTGTTTATAAAGTTTCAATTTTCTGGATGCATATGTGACTACCTTGCCTTGTTTTATCAAAACACAACATAAGCCTTGTTTGGGTACATCACTGTATATTACGAAACCTTCTGATACTTTAAGTATAGTCAACACCGGTGCATTAACTAGTCTATTCTTCAATTCTTCGAAATTACGTTCGCATTTCTCGTACCATTTGAATTTTGCACCCTTACGCGTCAACTGAGTCAAAGGTCTCGGTATTTTAGAAAATTCTTCTATAATCTTCTGTAATATCCAGTTAAACCCATAAAGTTGCGAACTTCTCCCATATTGGTTGGTCTAGACCAATTTAATGTCGCTTCTACTTTACTTGGGTCCACTTCAATTCCCTAGACTGTGACCACATGTCCAAGGAACACAACTTGTTCTAACAAAAATTTGTACGTTTTGAATTTGGCATAAAGTTTCTCCTTCTTCAGGATTTGTAACACAATTTTCAAATGTCCTTCATGCTCCATTTCAGTCTTCGAGTAAATCAATATATCATCGATGAACACGATGACAAATCAATCTAGGTATTCATGAAACACACGATTTATCAAGTCCATGAATACACTTGGAGCATTAGTCAGACCAAAAGGCATAACTAAGAACTAGTAATGAACATACCAAGTTCTAAGCCGTTTTTCAGATATCACTAGCTTTTATCCCCAACTAATGATATCCCGACCTCAGATCAATCTTTGAGAATACTGTCACACACCGTAATTGATCAAACAAATCCTAAATTCTAGGAAGTGGATACTTACTCTTGATAATGATCCTATTCAATTCTCGATAGTCGGTGCACATCCTCGTAGATCCATCTTTCTTCTTAATGAATAACTAGTCCCTAAGGTGACACACTAGGTCTTATAAAGCCCTTTCCCAAAAATTCCTCGATTTGTGTTTTCAAGTCCTTTAGTTCCATTTTGTAAGGAGCTTTAGAAATAGGAGCATAGGTGGGAATCAAATCAATTGTGAACTCTATTTCCTGTTATGGAGGCATTCCAGGTAAGATGTTGGCAAATATCATTGAAAATTCCTGCACCACTTTAACATCTCCGATTGTCTGTACTTTATCTTGTTTGGCCAGCACATCAAGAACCATATGCATCCATTTGACTTTAAAATTTTTCGGACTTTTAAGGCATAGATGAAACTGAAAAGAGAAGTTCTACTCCTTCAGGCCATCTAAAATTAATTTCCTCTCAAAGTATAGAACTGTTGTGTAGTTCTTTGAAAGCCAGTTCATTCGCAGGATTATGTTGACATACAAGTTCATGTCCAAGATCTTACCATCAATTTCTACCCATACTGTCTTTACTATGTGACTTGTGTTAAGTACATCCCCTGAAGGGATGATAACCTCTAATGGTGTATTGGCAACTTCACTACTTACATCTATTATGCATATAAATTTTGATGATATGAAAGAGTGGGTGGAACCAGAATCTATCAAAACATGTGCGGCAGTACCAGATATGAGAATGTTACCTGCCAAGCATTTCGATATGCATCTTCCTCACGTTCAGTAATGGCATAGACCATGGCTTGCCCTTTAGGTGATTATCGGGTTTCTGCTATTGTGGTGGTTGTCTAGACTTCTGATTCTTAGGGCAAAACTTTGCTATGTGACCTGTCTCTCGACAATAGAAGCATACATTAGTTCCCATGAGGCATTTTCCAGTGTGACACTTCTGATACTTGTCACAAATTGGATTCTCTGAATATTTGCTCGAAGCAAACCCTCATTTCCCTTTACAAAATTTTGATTCTATTTATCTTTGTGACCCTCCCATTTATGCTTCTTTAGCAGAAAAAGTTGCTGAGGTTTATTGGTACTGTTGGCATTTTCCCTGAAGTTGGCCAACTGTGCCTTTGCCAGTACTTTTCAATTCGAAAATGACCACTGATTGTTGGAGATCATAACGTAGACCTTGTTCAAAGTGTCTTGTTTTCCTTTCGTCCGCATTAACCAATTGTGGGACGTAGCGAGATAGTTCCTCAAACTTCCTTTTATAATCTGCCAATGTCAAGTTTTCGTGTCTGAACACCAGGAATTCTGTTTTCTTTTGGTTTTGGATGTCGGTGGGGAAGTATTTTTGTAGGAATAAGTCCTTGTATTCATTCCACATCCAGCCTTATCTTGCTCTGGACCCGTTGGTCATTTCCCACCAGTGTCTTTTTCCTTTATCCAACATAAAGGTTGCACATATTACCTTCCGAATTTTGAGACACTTAACAAGTTTAAAGATCTGTTTTTGCTTGCTTATCCACTCTTTCGCCGCTAGTGGATCCATGCCTCCTTCAAAGCTAGGGGTTTTTAGCTAAGGATATTGTTCCACTATTGTAGCCACACTCCTCTCTGTAGGTGGTGTGCAACAGGTGGTGCGACGGGTGGCACCATGTTGCGTATCACTTCAAGAAACTGCATGGATTGATCGTTCTGGTTGTATTGCTGTCATTGTTCATTTCAGTTGTTCCGGTCTAGGGTTGACTGTTCTTATTGTTCGTGTTTCTAGATCGAGTTGCCATAACCTTGATAAAATGCAAACGTAAAATCACTTAACTACTAGATTAAGAATAAGAAAAATAAAATTTTTTATTTCATTCAGTCTCAATAACTTGCATAAACCAAATTGACTTTGTAGTATCCAAATATATCCATTTATTTAAATAAAATTTAGTCCAAACATGACAATCATATATAATTTCCTATCATCTAAATTTTTTTCCCAGCTCCCTCATCTCAATCTGCCTCTGGATTCTCTCCAAGGTCGTGCATTTTTCCTCTAAATATGATGCAGGGTAGTACTTAGGGCTTTCCCCAAGGTCTTCTCAAAGTCTTCTTCTTCCTCTATGACTTCTCCAATAATATTATCCCTTTGTCAAGTGCTGGTACACTAGGGAATTTGCCAACACTAAGTGGAGTACGTGAAGGACAGGCGATCGAGCTCATATCCCAAGGGTCTTTCAATATTCCTAGTATCTTGAGTGTTAATAATCCATCTATCCCTCAAGCACACAATCAACACGGTAGGGACAATTTGGTATTTGAACATTTCCTTAAGCCTTTCAACAAATCGTCTCCAGTAAGGGCTAAGTGTTCTGATAAATGTGTCTTTGCACACTTATTTAATATCTCAATATGCTTATTATTGATAAAAATAAGTGAATTTCTACTCAAAATTACGTAATTATTGCTTTTGTAGGTAAAAATACTCAAAGGAAAGAGAACAAAAAAAAGAAGGAAAAATGGACTAGAAGGGTGCAAAATTATGAATGTGGGGACCAAAGTGAGCAAAGCAAAAAGCTAAAGGATCTTGGATGCAATTTATGAAGGGCATAATTGATATAAAAGTCAAGATTTGAAAACCAAATTGTATTAAGAACAAAGTTTAGGCACCTGACATGCAAATATCTAGGGGATTTGACTGCAAAATTGAATGAAATTCCTTTTTTTGGACAGAGAATTGGCGCCTAGGCGCCATGTAAAAATCTGAGGACCCTTTTGTTATTGTCCGAAACTTTGGGGACCAAAGTTGTAAATTTTGAATTTGACATTTAAATTGAAACCCAACAGCCTTAGCCTCATTTTTATTTTTTGTTCTACTTCCGACAACTTCTTCTTTTCCTTTTCCTTTTCACTTCTCTTTTTTATGGTAGTAACTTAACATAATTTTAATTAATTTTAATATTTACCATTTAATGTTAAAATTCTTATTTTCACTTGTATTTATTATTGTATTGAATGTCTTTCATTTATTTGGCCATTAAATGATTGAGTTTAGTGATTTGTAAATCGTTCAAGAGAAGATTATACATTTTAGATCAAATTGTAAATACTCTAAGTTTGTGTGGGGGATAGAGGTATACCACTAACCCTAGGTGGCCCATTGAACTATTTTCACAAAAATTTAATGCGATTGTTTGATTTTAATCGACAGAGAGATATAGTAGATTAACCAATTAATTAGGGTTAATTTTGTTTGAGAGAGATAATTAACTAAATTTGAAAAATCGAGTCTAATGTATTAAGTGAGTAATTTATTAATTGGCTTGTGTACAAATTAATTAGGTGACGGTCAAGCGAAATCATGAATTCTAACCGCGTTTTCCTCCAAAATTTCCAAGTGTTTATGTTTTCTTATTTTGTAGATTTTTAGTTAATTTTCGTTATTTTCCAAAATCAAAATTTATTGTGTGTTTATTTTTATTGTTAAAATTAAATTGACTAAAGTTGTGTAATCGAAAGTGAACATTCCTCAAGGGGTCGACAACCCGAACTTAAAAAATCCACTTATTATTTGAAAACGATGTCATCCCTATGAAACTCTTGTACATTATTTTTGGATCCTCTAATGATCTTTTCTATAGCATCTAAATGTTCCAATAGATTGTGGTTGGGGTTCCTCATGTACGTCCTATACAATCTGAGAAACATCTCATGCCTTCGGCCATGTCCCTAGCTAGTTACAACCGTCCATTGACCATCTAAGAAAGTAAATTTATATTAATTAACTTTCTTACGTAAAACGATGTACAAGCAAGATATATAATGTTTGAATATAGTTCATGAACTATGATCTTTCTTAATTGTGGATCCTCAAAGTGTAGATTTCTAAGTCAGTAATATTCATGTTTGAGGCGTCCAAAAATAGAAGTTTGTTAATAGTCTTTAAAAATAGGAATTTCCAAATTTAGAAATTTTCTTGATTGTGGCACTCTTCTATTTTCTAAAACTAGAAGTTTATTCAGTCTTCACAAACCTACACTTTCCAATATAGGAGGGAATTTTCTATAATTAAGCATCTATTCGTAATCATGCACAATTCAATAAAAAAACCATTCACAATTAATTTAGGGCATATTCATTTACTTGCACATTATCATGCATTTATATATTATTTTCATAAAATTGCATATTAGGTAATCGTGATTTTGCAATTAACATAATATAATTCAAACAATATCACATATATTTCTACTTGATTTGAGACACCAAAGATTAGAACATAGCATCGCATGATGGTGGCCTTAACATTCCTAAAAATATTTTTTTTTCAATTTTTTAAAAAAAATGCACGCATCACTGTTCAGGGTTGAACAGTGACTATGCGGTCACTGTTCACTATGAACATTTTTTGTCTACCGAAACGTAAACTGGCTCTAATATCATTTGTAACAAATCGATTCTTGAACAATTACTTTATTAAAACATAAAATTTTACAAAAGAAAGATAAAATTAAAAACAATGTATTTAAACTTAAAATCTTCAAAACCAAAATAATGTGATTGTCAAAAATATCAGTAAATCGTAACATAACATTAAAAAAATATTTTATTAGCCACCGTTGCGTGCTTGCCCAATCCTCATCCTTCTCGAATCACTGATTAATTATTGCCTATAAAAAAATTCATGTTTCATATGAGATAATGATTTCAAAAAGTGAAATAACGTAACATGAAAAACAGAAGTTCATTTTATTTTTATAATTAAATAGAAGGAAAATCTCCTTAGTTAATTCTTTTAATTATGGTGATTAGTACAAACACATATATTATATATGTTAATTACCTTTTTGGTTTTTGGTATAATTAAATGAAAAGAAAAGTTTCATTAATTATATATATATACACACACTTTAAATATCACACACACACACACACACAAAATATACACCATGAATGTCGGTATTCCGAATTCGCATGTATTGTCCCTCAACTAGGACGTGTATGAAATTTGGCTCCTAAATTTTCACCGACGTGCGATATGATCCCTAATTATAGTTGATGTGTAAATTTATCCGTGGACCTTGGTCTCTATATAAATTGGTCGTTAAACTTAGGATAATGACATGACAAGTAGAGAAGTTTAGGTTATTTTATATAAGCTCTTTACATTGACATATTATCCAATCTGTTATCGCACATAACGACATTTCATCATCTATAGCAAGGTTCGAAACTTGCCAAAACCCTTCTACATCTCTTTATATCTCAATCGTGAAGGAGTACTAACTAATTCATCGTAGTTTACTACAACCTTCGTGTATGCTCTACTAACATCTCTCTTCGATCTCCGTAGTATGTTCCTATCCGAAATATGTGTGACGTCATTCCAGATTAGCACTGCGATTGCATGCCTGCAAAGTATTCTCTAAAATTCAAACAAGTGGCAGTAGCAAACAATTTAACATTTATCTCTTATGAATGAGATGAGGAATGTTTTTCTCGTATGAAGTCCCTTATACATAATATTCTTTCATACATTGTATGTCGTCTAAGGAGTTTCTTTAGATGTAGATATGATATCGCAATAAACATTTCCAGTATACTCTTCCTGAACTTCCTTGAATTTAGTAATGGTGTACATTGAGCGATACCGTTGCTCCATTTCAAATTGTGTTGCATACAGTATCATTTGAAAAAATGACTTGAAACTAGATTGGAACTCCTTCTCAACCTTATTTCTCAGGGCACGTTTCTTACTGTTTGACAAACTGCTTAATGAAGTCTTCGAATGTACATACCCATCGAAGAACACATTCATACTTTCACTTATCTGTGTTCATGACATCCATACCCATAAAATGGTTTTAAAAAATCAAGGAACCAATCACCCTCTATTCTTGTATAATCTCGACAACCTCTCATTTTCATGTAAGCCATTAGTATCAATCATTGTTGTCCAACCATCTTTAGATTCTTGACTGGACTGTGAATCATACACTAACCGTCTTCATATTCTCTGGTAGCTTCTTCATAATATGTTACAAACAACATATATGCCTCGTATTTGAAAAATATTCTTGTATTGCTGCAGCATCTCCTCCTCTAAGTCGCATTTTCCTCACTCTTTCTATATAATTCCAACAATCATTTTCAATGCAAGTTATGTTATCATATCCACCTGCTTCTACAATTGTAGAGTTGTAACTTTTATGCAACAAAATCCCAACCAAACCATTCACTTGAAGCTTCCGTTTAACGTGTACTCAAATGTTGGTTGCATCGATATAACATGGACTTAAAAGGACCCGCTTCATGATTGTGGTCAAGATGGACCGCGCTAATTCTCCAGTTTCCAAGAATATTTGAAGATGCAAATATCTTGGATTTACAACCCATCTTAAATGTTGGTTACGACTTCAATGAACCGCTAGTATTACCACTTATTCGGGCTTCACAACTACATGTCAAAGTCACATATCTCAATATTCCATCGTCCCCCTCTTTAAATTCCTTTTCGTTATTGAAAACCAACGGCAAAAGCTTTTTTTTGTAGAACTCATACATATCTTTTTCATCTTTAATTAACATACCCATACCCATCTCAGACACACTTACACTATCTCCTCCAAATGTGTCACATTTGACGACGTTTACGGACTCCATAACGTTCTCATTATCAAATTTTAACAACACATCATCATGCTCGTCTTGAATAATTAAATCAATTTCCAAAAAAATTCTAAATGACTAATCAAAGACATCTTTCAAATAGAGTACAACTTTTTTCACAATAAAACAGTTACTACATTATCAAGAGCAAAGATAGAACTTAGACCTAACTACAATTAATCTGCATTACATACAAATTTGAGAATCAATATTTTCAAACATGGAAAGAACATTTGCTCATAAAAATAAAGAGGCGAAACCAAAAACTTGAAATCTTAAACAAACAAAAAGGGACAAGAAAACCTTGTCTCGCCTTGAATGAGTATGAAATGGAGTTAGTCCTAGGAAATTTGAGGACATTATAAGTGGTTTAAAGTTGGAAATCTGACAACTTAAGAAAAAGCAGGAAGATATGGAAACACAAATAGTTACCTTCAAAGAACATATTGAAAGCACCGAAATGTAAGTTGAAAAAATTGCTTAGGTTATGGCGAAAGCATTGGATGAAACTTTTGTGAGGAATGAAAGGGATCTTAGTAACAATGAAGGATGAAGGCTGCCTAACATCAAGATCTACATAAACTATAAATATGACTGGAAAAGTAAGAAAATGAATCAATTGGTACTTAGCTCATTCAGAATCACCCACAAAGAAGAAGAATTAAACAAAAACAAGAAAATGGTCGTTGACTTTACCTATTCACACCCTGATAGGGGTTGAAGCATATGTACGATTGAATTGGGCAAAATTGTTGGTCGAAATCGACAAAAGTCTAATTTTTTCTGGTTTCTCAAAGTGTGAAGAAGAGTGAAGATCAATTGTTTTTTTTTTCCACCAAGGAAAACGAGTGGGAATAATTTGGGACTATATGATTTTTTTCTACTAAGGAAAATGATGGGAAAATAGAGTAATTGAGGTAGAGATGGCAACAGGGCGAGTATGGGACGGGTCGTCCATTCCCACCCCCGTCCCGTCAGTTTTTTTGTTACCTTACCCCATCCCCATTCCCGGTTACAACGGGACGGGGCAAGTCCCCTGCCCCATTTATCGCCCCATTTATTTTTTATTTATTTTATTTTTTGCTTTTATTTTTTATGTCTTTCGTTAGTAAATATTATTACTTTTTTTACTAATTTGTTAAAAACAACTTATAATCTCTTTAAAAATGATGATAAATTTATTATTTTTGTTCGATAAAAAACTTAAATTTGAATTTAATTTTAAACGGGGCGAGGACGCAACCCATACTGTATCCACTTCCGGGTAGTAATCATCGCCCGATTTACCCGGTTAGGTGGGTAATCCCTACCCCATTCGAGGCGTGGCCTCACGGGTATCAAGTTGAACATGTTTTTTTGCCATCCTTAAATTGAGGTTGTATGATTGTGGTCAATAGTAGCTATGCTTCTATCCAAAAACTAATGCTACGTTAGAATTTTTAAATCCCTGTTTTTTTACCTTTACTAATGAGACGTACGTGCAAGACATGTGTCTTAGTATAGTTGACTATGTAATAGCGTTGACTAGTTTTTTGTTATTTTTGGAGATATCACTAATTAAATCTTATTTAGCAAAACTTCTTCAATAGAAAACTTGAAAGTTATAACTAACAATAAAACTCGATCGTTAAAATTTCAAACCAATAAAATTTGGTTTTCGATAAAAAACTTAAATTTGAATTTAATTTTAAACGGGGCGAGGACGCAACCCACACTGTATCCACTTCCGGGTAGTGATCATCGCCCTATTTACCCGGTTAGGTGGGTAATCCCTACCCCATTCGAGGCGTGGCCTCACGGGTATCAAGTTGAACATGTTTTTTTGCCATCCTTAAATTGAGGTTGTATGATTGTGGTCAACAGTAGCTATGCTTCTATCCAAAAACTAATGCTACGTTAGAATTTTTAAATCCCTGTTTTTTTACCTTTACTAATGAGACGTACGTCCAAGGCATGTGTCTTAGTATAGTTGACTATGTAATAGCGTTGACTAGTTTTTTGTTATTTTTGGAGACATCACTAATTAAATCTTATTTAACAAAACTTATTCAATAGAAAATTTGAAAGTTACAACGACAAATACACAAATAAACAAAAAGGAAGTTAGAAACAAAA